>JAQGAO010003359.1:0-17177 GCA_034697705.1 Ommatoiulus sabulosus | reverse complement strand
ATCATAGCTTGCGTGAAAAGGTTGTAATACCGAGCAACTATGAAGAAAAAGTAGCCTTCGAGTGGCTTTATTTCTATGATGCGCCCATAGCTTTTTCAACCAATCGGGATGCAGAATGGAGATAGTCTGTGATAGAAATGCAAGTTCTATGTGCAAATAGCATTATGGCGCTTCTATTAGGGGGGAAGGGGAAGGTAATTGCCTATATAATAGATTTGGCATTAACATTTCTAAGATGCAAACACGCCGTTTTTTTACTACCAATTTTTCTTAGTTTAATTGCTCAACGTTTCGGCACTGGCCTTCATCCTGAGCTTAAATTTTCGTCAAAGCACTGTGCAGAGATACATTTCTTTAATAAATAATGAAAATACGATGATAAGACATCAACAGCACATTCAACTTAATGAAATATATTCCTGCACAGTGCACTGACGAAAATGTGAGCTCCTGATGAAAGCCACTGCGCCAACGCCGAAACGTTAAGCAATTAAACTAAGAAAAATTTGGTAGTGAAAAAGACGTGTTTGTATCATTAAAATTTACGTACCACTTGAAGATACTGTATCTAGTGACAATCAACGTTTCTATAGCTGGGATAAAATTTTATTCTGAGTAGACCTATAGTAACATTTGTTCAGTGGGAACTTTTTAATTGTGAGTTTTCCGCAACTCGGTTAGGCTGATTACGGAGTGTGCTCTATAGGTCTAGTCTTACTTCTGGCTTCCTTTTAAAAATATTGATTTTTTTGCTTTTAGACATCTAAAATTTCCTAAGGGGATGCTGAAGGAATTAGCTGAACATGCCATTTTTGGTAAAAACTCTTCAGTTTTATGTATACTTGAAGATTTCATCCTTCTAAAAATATTGATTTTTGTTTTGTTTTTAGTTAATCTAAAATTACCTTAGGGATTGTTAAAATCAAGTAGCCGAACATTCCATTTTTGTTTAAAAAAAACTGTCGAGTTTTATGTTTTATGCAAGAACGAATGGGATATGTACGAACCCGGCCAAATAATCTTGGAAACGATATAAAACCATATTTACTCAATTTTTATTAATTTTTTCTATGTTTATATAGAATCTTGAAACTGGAAAATTTCCGAAAAATAAAGCTGAGCCCAACATATTCAAAAGACGTTACTTTCACTGTTTGTTATAAATCTCGAGGCAAAGTGTGCGATTCGTTCTTGTTCGTCTTCCACATTTCATAAACTCACTGCTTAATAATCTTATAAATGTCCATTCAAACGGTGAGATTTCGCTTTATCAGCCGCCAGAATCAGAACGTTCCATTATCGTAAATTGTTCAAAGTGAAAAACTTGGAATCTGTCTCTTGGCAGCCATTTTTACGAGCGCCTTAACCGATAAGGTCGCTGATCTTTTGCTTCCAAACCAAATAGAATTTCATAAAATGAGCATAAGCCCGTCTCGTTGTTCCGCTCTGAAAATTCGCCTTCTTGCGCAACAAGGCGGGACAAAAGCACCCTCCAGGATGCTCGCATTTTGAATTGGAAAATGGCGCAGGAAATACAGCACAATGCATGTTGCCTCAATACATGTATTTGAAAATGGATTTCTATTCTTGCTTTCACCAGTGTGTTGGTTCGAAATGTACTACAATTTGTTTACATCTTAAACTCGTGGAAACCAACATGTCTGAGTTTTCAACGATTTTGAACAAAAATGGCAATTTGTAGGCTAATTGCCAAATTGTTTTCAACTACATTGTGTCCCATGGGTCTTTCCTTATGGAATTTACGTTTGCAATTCATGTATTTCATTATTTGAAATATGAATGATATGATTATATGAAATATGGATTAGATGTATACATGATTAGATGATTAGACATTGTCCCCCTTCGAAGTAATTCCATTGGAAAGCTATACATTTTTCTCACCAATGTTTCAACTGCTGGAAGGACCCTGAGAACTCATCTCCTGGAATGCTGTTGAGCTCCTCCGGCGATTTTTTTTGTTTTAGGATTTTTTCATCTATTGTGATGATTGTACCTTTGTTTCCACATCGTACCCATAAACCCATTTCTCGTCCCCAGTAATGACACGTTACAAAAAGTTTTCATCATCATTTGCCATTAGAAGAAGTTCCTGACAAACCTGAACTCAGTGTTGTTTTTGATCATTGGTCAACAGTCTCAGCACAAAGACACACCGTGATTGACTCAGACGTTGATTACCCAAAAGCCTCTTGCAACATTTTAAAAGTTTCTATAAAAGTTTTACTCAACTTCACACAAAACTTGACACAAATGCGTTGCTTTTCTTTTTGATTAATTTGAGAAAAGATCAAAAAATCGCCTAAAACGAAAAACTTGTTTCACAAAAACGTCTGTTACTTCACAACAATAGGTTGTAGATAATCTACAAAAACAGCTGAGCTCAGGACATGTCACAGCAACTGATGCTGCTAACCATACCACTCTCTGATGCACTATTAACGGGCAATTCAAAAAGTCCTGGTACTTTTTGATCAGCCCTCATCTGGGGCCTCGTAAATTAATTACAAATATAAATTCCGTAATAAAAGACCTTTGGGACAACCTGTATTTGAAAATATATTGACATAATTTGAGTCAATTTTTAATCGTAAACTAAATTTCGAAGTTGGTGCACATTTCAAAGTGCATCGCAGATGAATTTCAGTAATTCAAATACATTAGAAATGCATTCATTTTTGATACGGGTATAGTTAATATATCCCAATGCTGGACGCATTTCAATATATTGTGGGCAATATTTGAGATCTTCATGGTCAGAAACTTCATCCCCGGCTTGGCGGAATCTTCAAGAAACCCCTCGTGGGGAGATGATTGCAGTTATATTTATAATTTTTATCACTTTTCTGGTAACTTTAACCATCTGCAAAGTTTTTGCTAGTTTTCAAATCCAGTTTGCCGAAAGCGGTACAGGGTTGGTTTTTAGCGTAAATGCCAGCCATCGTCGTCTTTTGTTTCTGTTTCATTTTGTTTGCTCGATAACAATGCCCATTGTTCGTGATTATTGCTGCGGAATTGAATTTATGAATGATATCAGCGGTTTTATTCCTCATCTGTTGAGGACTAAGGATGCTCGGTTATCATCGCAGCCTCCACCGGCATCATTCGTAATGCAAAACGACCCGATTATTTTACTGTATCTCCAGCTGCAAATTTCCAGACAACCTCATCGAAGTAATCTCTCCCTCAGTCATTATTGCTTTTTCATCCTCGATTGTGATCACATCAGCGTTAAATTAAACTCGAACCAAATTCGATTTCCCTCGTTTGAACGTTTCCCCAACTGTGTGACGCTTTGATTAATCTAAATGCTATTTTGTCTTCCGCAAATAATGCACGCCTCGAGGATATATGCCAACTATAACTTACTGTATACAGATATTGTTTGGATTTCCAATATGAAGTTATAACTGCAATGTGTTGGCAGTGAAGGCCTTTTATTGCACTTATGCGTAGAGAACGATCGTTGCGACAGCCAATTCCGATTTAAAGTTTTTGATGTTCTTTTAGGCATTAGTTAACATGTTTTCAATAAAATATGTTGTATGTACAGTATAGATAACAAAGAGCAAGGTGGCTGAGTGGTAGTATCCCCGCTTTGTATTCGGAAGGCGCGGGTACGATTCCCGGGTCGGCTACCCCGATTGTGGTTTTTCATGGTTTCCCCCACAATCCATCCCAACAATCCTCCAGGATAATAAAATCGGCCATTGCCGTTTTCCTTTTCCATCCCATGTTCTTTCCCATTCACGTACAGTGAAGTATTTCTTTGTCGTTGCCGGTTCCAAGCCCGGGCAAATGGGGAGGGTTGGGCAGATGAGTGGCGATGCGTTGCCTGTTACAAAACCGACAACACGATTGAGCCAAAGCACCATTGGCTACGGCCTATGACACCGACGGGCATTGAGTCCATGGTTGAATAATCGATTATGGTTGAATAATCTTTAATTTCATTCTTTCAAATTAATTAAAGCGCTAATTCATCCTTCATGTTTCCTGCGCAAACACAAGTCGTTTGCTTTGTCGGGGAAATTTCGTGAACTTTACCTCATCTAGGGCAAAATCCTCGTAGGGAAACGCTGCTGTCATCGGTCACATTGCTAATTTATGACGGCGTCAATCACCCAAATGACCAAACGCTCGCCATTGTTCTTTTTGTTTTGATGCTCTCCTTTTCTGGATTTTCTATCGAAGCCCAATTCTCAAGCTGTGCGTGTGTTTTATTATCCGGCATGTGTCCTCAAAACGTATATCGTATTTTAAGCAAACGTCGTTGGATTGCGGAAGACATGAGTGAGGAATGCACGCAGCTTCACACCATAGGAAATAAATGCTATTTGTCAGAAATGCTTTGGTATTGGGTCAGTTGATGGGGTCTGGGCGGATGAATTTATATAGAAAATGGTTTTAATGGCTTCGTGCCAATGCTGGAATAAATCTTATCGTGTTGAGGCCAGAGGACCCCGGATATAAACGCGTTGCAAAACAAGCGCATTGCTGTCGTGTAAAACAATATTTTCTTTGAATCACTGTTAAATTTATTGGTCTTCAACGAATAAATTAAGAGATAACGTACTTTTTCAAGTCAGAAGCTTTTTTTCGTCTATTTGAACACAACGAGCAGTTTGTTATAGGAGATTCGTGTTAATTGATAATGTCATTCTACATATGGCACTAGTCTCATGTTACCATATTTCATACCCATATGCTCAAAGATGCATTTGAAAGTGGGCTTTGTTTAAGACAGGATTTCATTGTGCAATGTACAGTATTTACCCAGTATAATACAGTAGACCTACTCCGGGTGTTTCGGTATGGGAAGCATGCTAGCATGCAGTGCTGCCTGGCGTTGCTTTTGTAAAACAAAACAAACTGCTATCCCGCACACGTTATTACAGCGATGTTTGAAGTCGGAAAACGGTGTATTTCGTACTTGAGAATGAAATTAATACTTTTAATACAATGCAAAAAAATATATAATTAATAAATGACAGAGCCACATCGTTAAATATACACGCAGTAGCGTTACTAGATTAACAATTACAACACCCTCGTTGATTACACCCGTGTGCCAAGGGTATAGGATGGCGCAAAAAAATATTGTATTTTACGAAAATATGTAAATTTACGAAATGTTTGTGACATTACATGGTCAGTGGAAATAATTGTTAATTTTCTCGCCCAACTGTGGAATTTTTTAAAAAGTGTGGTAATTTTATTACACATATGCGAAAACTTTTCCAAACGTTTCCAAAAGTTTGTGCGATGTTGGAAGGAATTAGGACATTTTTGTGAAATTTGTCTAATATTGAGAAAGGGGTGGGCATGATATCCCACCCGGATGCCATTTGATTGTGGTCACTGTAACTATAGCTGGTACGTGTTTGGCTGGTTTCATGTTTACAGCCATTTTTCACGATATTTGCCGGTCATTATAGTTTTCAGTACATTTTGTATTGTATTCCCCTCATTACGAAGTCAATATACGTTCGGAGAGTCGAAAAAAATTACATTCATAAATAATGTACACCGTCTTTAGACACTTCTAATAATACTAAACCAAATTTGTCCAAACGCCCTGCACTAATTAGATATGTGATGCCGTCAATTGAACTATTAATTGCGTCCTACAGTAAGTTTAAATATTCTTCATTAAATAAATTATCAAATAAATAATTTTTTAATATATTTCAATTAAAATTGTTAGAATATTTAAAGAACAAAAACATAAAAAAACGATAAAAGTAACGTTTTTTGATAAACATAGTGCTTGTTTCCATATTCTTTTAACATGCAACGCATCCGTTTTCATGTGATGGGGTAAAGTTTTACTAAAGCAATGCGAAGTGGCGCAGCAACCCTGTTTTCCACTTTAACATCAAAGTGCCGACAAGGAGTCAGTCTACTGTATTATACTGTGGTATTTAGAAGTACATTTCATGATGCATTATTGAGCTTGGTAGCTGAGTGGTTAAAATGTTCAGACTAGCATTGGCCGCGTTTTTTTGTTGTTGCAATTATTCAGATATTGATTTTACACAATAAATTGCAGAATTCATTTTAAAATCAGTAAAAATTATATCATCGAAAAATGCATTTATTTTCAAAAGACACGAATTTGGAAGCCGATGTCGTGAAGGGAATTTCCGAATCTATTAAAATCCAATTATTGATTCCAATGCTGTATATGTGCATGTACTTTTAAAATTTATATTTTATAAAACGACGTGTATTTTTAAAATAATTGTCGAATGAAATATATGGGATAAAATATTTAGAATGTGCTTCTCTTGAATGTGGATCAACTCGAGTAAGCAGATTTGAGGATTTCCTCACATGACCATTGGCCTTTTTTCAGTTCAACTCAGTACCGTACAACCAACTTAATAAATGAAAAATGTTAGCCAGACTAATCCATTTATCCGATTTTAATCGGATTAAATATCCTCTTATTTGCATCGTTATGGCATGATGCCATCATTCAAAATCCCTTGAAAGCTATGGAGAATTTTTACCTAAAAAGTACCGAACAAATTAGTTTGGGCAACATTTGTTACTTTTATGTAAATTACATATATGTCACTGTCACTATTCTGTGAATTTTAATTAAAATTCATTAGCATTTTCTCTTTCTCAGAGCAATTAAGTCTGTAATTTATTTTATTTTTGCCAACATGGTGAGAAGAAGCTAATTTTATAGATGATAAAGAGATATCATTAAAGCATCTCGGTGTTAATTTTTTAATGTGATAAGTTAAAACCTAGTAGAGCATCAACGACGAATCTCAATGTTGTAATTTACATTTTATTGCGCTTGTCATTAAAAATGGTTCCCGTTTTAATATTGATATTTTATATTTCCAAGTCCTGCTGGTTTATTGATTTATTTGTCAATTTTTTTTCATTGAGCAAATAATTGCGATGTAAAGAATTGGGAGGATCTCACTAATGAAATTTGCGACGCTACAATGGTTATGTTTTTCAGTTAGTTTAAGACTGCGTGTAAACGACGCAACGCTGCTGGGGAACACAGAAATAAAAGCTTAATGTTCGCCATTATGGTTATGACGAGAGGAAAATGTTCCTAAATCATAATTCTTATTGCCAATCTCTTTAATTGAAGAAACTGACTTTTTTCCTGCAGTTTTTAAATTGCATTTTGATTATTTTGCCTTGCACATTATTTTTTATTTTTAGTTTTCATATTTAATGCATTTATGATTTTTGATATCTTGCTAATTCACGATGTATTTCAATAATTGTATTCCCAAATGCTATATAAATGCATCCACATAACTGCAGTTTTCATTATGAAATTCATTTTAAAATGTACTTTGAAATACATTTCACAATTAGCATAATTTTTAGAATTTACAAATTCGTTTTGATTAACATAAATTGCAAAATTGCATGTGGATTTTGCCAATTCAAACGCGTTTCAAATGCATGTCACCCTTTAACATGCATGTCACCCCTTAAATTGCATGCCCTTCCTTAAAATGCATGTCACCCCTAAAAACTGCATGTCACCCATTAAAATGCGCGTCACCAATGTAAAATGCCTGCCACTCACTAAAATTCATGTCACCATTACAATGCATTATAAAATACATTGGAAATGTATTTCTTTATATAATAGCTTAACTAGTGCGTTTCAACATGTACAGTACATTTTCTTTAATGAAAAGTATATACTATCGTACACTTTTTGTGGCATCTCTTTTAAATCATGCATTTAGATTGTGCGCAAGAGGTATAGTTTACTGCCATAGTGTTTGGATGCCTAGATTTGATTGCGAGAGTCTAACTGGTGTACTGGTAATTGGCTGATTGAATTGAAGAAAGTTGGGTCTAAATGAACGCCGCAGTCGGATTTGACGTACGGTTAATCCTTTTTAATGAATTGATCGAGAGGAGTGATAAGACACGCGATCAATCTCGATGATCTCAAGGGTTGTAAGACACTCCAAAAGGAATTAAGCTGCAGTGTCTAGCTTGGCGTATATAGATTACACGGATTAGCAGAGGGTCACCCGATGGGTCTACCCGTGGGTGGGGGCGCTGTATGATTAAGACAACATTTCATTGGGTGTACTGTTTCTTCGTAAAATTTCCTTTAAGGCGATCATAAACCCTATGTCTGTAATCTTAAAATTTGGGAATTTTACAGTGAAATAAGAATACTTTGATAAAAACCTTTTTTCTCCACAAAGTAGAAATTAACCTATTTTTCCTAAGAGGCTGGATAATTCTTCGATTTTTGGTACTTACATGTACGTGTATATTTAGATTTAAATGCGCGTTAATTTAACCTGAAATTCAAGAAACATGGAACGCCATTTCGCTGTGCATTTTATTTGGCGCTCCAAGTTCAATTATGTCCATTTTTAATTTTTTTTTAAATAAAATAGGAGAAATAATAGGAGAAATAGAATTAAAGAGCGAGATTCTACATGTAATTCCATCTACTTCCAACCATTTGAAGATGGATAATATAAGGAGAAACGGAAGCCTGTTAGTAAAAGTGGATAAGAACATTTTCAGATTTTTGATTTTGAAATGCCATTAGACGTTGGAACTCTCTTCCAAAGGATAGCCTTAAGCTTCACGAAATTCAATTTTGCAATGATGTTGGGGTCCACGTGCACTAACGCGGTGGTAACTACCGAATAATTTGGGTTGATGTATTACACTCCCCCCCCCCTACCACATGGTATTCATTTACTGATAGTAGGGTACCGAGTTGAATTGAATTGATTAAGTATAGTTTTTTTCTTTTGCAGGAATCACTGTCAGAGACCACATGACCCATTTCTCCACAAGATTCAAATTAAAGGTAAACTTGGTATAATCCGTAGACAATAACATCTTACTCTGATATCAAATACCACTCATAACTATCAATATCACTGTACCTAAAAAAGTGCTGAAGCGAAATATCTCGGGTAGTTCTATGGTTTTAAGTTCATGGTTCTTGTACAATAACCACTCATAGTACATACTTAAAAATAATACTCAACTTTCGGCCACCCTGTATGATCGAAGTTCTTGACCATTGTTTCGGGAGGCTGTATGCACCTTTCCGCATAATGACTGCCGTTTGGGTTAGATAAACACCTTGGCCCACGCCATTGCGGGTCCTATTTTCTCGCAGCACATAAAACAGCTCTCATCTTAATTAAGTCGGGATGACCGTCGGCTGACCATAACGACGAAGGCGCGGCGATTATTGTTAAGAGAAACAAAACAAGTGCTATACTAGGGTCCAGACGCCTTAAATGCCGACTGTGCGGAGAAATGACCAGTCACGCATGATTCGGTGACCGATATGACGTTTAGCGATATGCCAGAACGAGCGGGCGCAAATTGTTGACCAGGGGCCATTTCGTACTGGGCTTTTGAGGGTGGTTTCATTCCCAGTCAAGGTAAACCGGAAATGTGTTAGCGATTTATTGACCACCCTGTATTTTTTGCGATGCCTTTCGGAGCGTTTTACTCGTGAAATGCTTTTATGTGTTCCTGTTTTTACACATTCTGAAACATGTTGACAAATATTTGGATTCTACGGAGTTATACATCGTTAGGATGCATTTCGTAAGTTTTTCAAACATTATTGCAAATGCAAATTTCACTAAATTGTTAATATATCGCACTTACACTTCACAAGTGACATACATTTTCACAAAATGTGACGTTTTTACATTTTTGCTCGACTTAATACCTTCGTAAAACAGGAAATTGATATTTTTTTAGTTGTATCACTTCTGAAATGGGTGTACGACATTTCTTATACCTAAAGCTACTCAAATTCCGATATATGCCGGAATTAGTGACGCATTTTGATCTGTGTGCCAAAAACAACTTTTTAAGGTAGCCTTAACTTTTCAATTGTCATGTCACGTATACGTAAGACCGTTAAAGAAGGAAGATACTAGTATTTACATGCCTACTTCCAGAATGAAAATGTCAATACTGGTTGTGCACTTGTACACTTGTGTCATAAATGTCTGTGGATTTTTTGCACGTCGAGACCTTTTATACTCGCTATGGGACCTAAAAGGCTCTGAATCGCTTTTTTGCAACTCGAGTTGCGAAATCGCGAGAGGGTCCAAATGCCGCGTTTCTTTGTTTTATTTATTCAACCGATCCTTAAATTGTCACCAGCAGGCAACCTTGTTGCTGTTTAAATTCATAACAACGTTTCTGTAAAGCCTCCAGAATAAGCTTCTGGATTTTGAAATGCTCGAAAAGGAAGAAACCCTAGAGCTCGGGACATAAAATCCTTCACAAAATGACCGTTCATAACAAGAGTCCCACCAAGTGTTCTCGGGCTAATAAACTCTGATCTTTCAAAACGGTTCAAATAATTCGTTTTGAAATGTACCGTATCTTTTGTCCGCAAGGACACATTGAAGAGATGGGCATGAAATGAGTTATGTTATTGTGCGAATTTATGAATACTGCAACAATCAATATTCCTTAGAATGGATTCTAAAATACTTTAAAAATATTTATTTCGAAATTAATCTTTGGATTTTTTTATGAATATGATCACTGTACATGTTGGAAAACATGTTTGAGTGATAAGATTTCCTAATTGTAATTCACGATACATATATAGATTTTTCTGAACACGTATTGTGTTCACAATGCCTGTCAGAAATGTTTAGCAGTTCAGAACTGTTTTTCACGATCAATTTCAGACAAGTATTTCGCCATGCAATTTAGGAAATTTATTTTAATAATAAACTTTTCTTAATTTTTTGTTTCGAAATTGCATTTATTTTGAATATGAGGTATGCAAATCTCACACGTGAATTTCAAGTAGCTTACGAGATATTCAGATACCCTCGTGTGAATTCGTTGCTTTTTCTTCTTACATGATGAGCTTATCCTCAAAAGTGCTTTCATCGGTAGTACGTTTTACTTACCCTGCCTTGAGTGCAATTTGCACAATTTGCATATCGAATTTTTGCAACGGTTAAAATTAGTTTTTTGCAAATTAGACGGGGTCCTTCATTAGGCAAACCGCGCATTCGTCGTCCCAAAGCTTAATTTTGAAACGAAAGTATTTCGGTAAAATAAACAAGGTTTAAGTGCGAGCTTCCGGAACAACTACGACACGAATTATTCGGCAAATATTTGAGCTTAGGCCTCCATTTGGAAATTGTCGTCAATTTCCATAAGTGGAGAAGTTTTTATAACATGTACTGATGCATTTGCAGTAAACGTGCATCGCTAAGTGTATTTATGTTTTGACGTAATGTTTTGTAGGACAAGCAAAATGTTATCCATCACTGGTGGTTTCCCTCGCGTTATTTGTCGAAGTATATTTATTCATGGACTGCAATTTGTTTGCTAAACAAATAGTTTTTATGGTGTCGTTAAAAGCCACTTGTCAGCGATAAGGACTTTTGAACAAAAACATGTTATTTTATTTCCCTGAATGACTTCAAGTCTCTTTTGATACGAGAAATAATTTTTATTCAAAATATTTGAATAAACAGGTGCGATCGAGTCACCTCCAAAATAGGGTTTAATACTGTTACTTATAAATTATGTACTCAATTGCTGAAGGCCTTGAGAGCTAGCTCGTATTCAAAAGAAATACGTGTAAATATGCTTTATTTGTTCGAGTAAATAAATATGCGCTAAAATGCATTGGTGCTGAAAAAAATCCATGTTGAAGTGAATTTATAAACATTTTACGAAGGCTGACTTTATCAACACATCTTTTCAACACATTTCAAAATGCGGATACGTATACAGTACATGTATGCATTGGTGATTTCGAAACATTTTTAAACGCAGTTTCGAAAAGTTGCAAAACGCAAACCTGCATGCAATGAAGCGCCAGTTGCATTTCTAAACATTTACTGCAGAACACGTACGTTCTGGAACCCCTAAGAGAGGTTAGTGAAACTATATTTGAAACGATTGGAAAAAAATATAAATATAAGTGAACAAAGGCAAGGTGCTGCTCCAATGTAATGGTGTAGGAAATAATTGAAAAACGCAATTATGCCATGCAGACTTGTTTCTGGAAAAAATAGCGGAAGCCGCTTGTTATATAACACGAATAATGTACTTAGTCGTTTGATTATATAATTGACAATCCTCGCTGCATGGCTATATTGTTAGTGTATTTCATGTGGGAATAGATTTGGGAATGACTGAGAAATGTTCTGTATAGTTTATGGAAACCAAATTTTGTCAAGCAAATTGAAATGTTACAATGGTTTTAAACTCTGTTGGTGTTCTTGGACCCCAACATACTGATATTGCCGCCTTCGGCAGTAGAGTGTAGTTGAAATATCCTTTTGATGCGGGCAAGCTCGATATTATTAAAGCCACGTGACTGAAAAGCTTTTTTGTTCCCGGCAATGTTAGGTAAAACATAATGCATTAATTCTGGCCAAATGCCATTCTCATTCATGTTGACTATCTATCAACAATTTATGACCTGTCTCCCGCGCCCGTGTGTCCGGCAGCAAATATGTTTTATTTAATGCTTCTGCGAAGTAGTGTTGGACCTAAGTGTAAATATCGGCATTGGGAATCCATCACCTTAGATGGTTTTTCCTTATAGTATCTGAAAAATTCATGGGAATCAGGGTGAGACAGTCTGGATGAAGGCTGGACGGTGGCAGTGAGCCAAAAATAAGTAACGTCGATAATCTGTTCGTGATGTCACTATTGTGACTAATGCACTGGTCAGTCTGAGTCGTCATTGGACTGATCATGATTAGTCTGCGAAGTTACTGCTCTGGTCAGCTTGTGACGTCTTTGCACTGATCTGTCTGTGATATCAGTTTTACTAATCGCTTTTCGAGAACAGCACTGCTGGGTGTGTGACATTATTTTTTTTACTAATCGCTTCTTAACCTCATTGCACGTCTTTGGCATCATTGGATTGATCGCTGTGTGCATCTTCCCAGTCTGTTGCATCGTTGCACTAATCAGTCTGTGGCATCACTGAACTGATCTTGCGTAATCAACCTTTTCTGGTTATTTGGTGTAATCAACTTGTGCAATTTAACATGACAGTCGTTTCATTAAGTGCACCAGCCTTATATTGATCTCATTAGGCTTTACGAGTAACGTTGATCGTCCGGTGACGTCACAGGATTTTCAATACGTGACATCACCACTTTTGTTAAAACGTCATCCATTTTAAG
Source organism: Ommatoiulus sabulosus (assembly GCA_034697705.1). Taxonomy (NCBI): domain Eukaryota; kingdom Metazoa; phylum Arthropoda; class Diplopoda; order Julida; family Julidae; genus Ommatoiulus; species Ommatoiulus sabulosus. The sequence continues at coordinate 3,978 of JAQGAO010003359.1, read as the reverse complement.
AGTAAATGTCACGCGTTTTTGACGTCAAAATATATTTTCCACTTTGAAAATTAATTGTTTTTTGTCAACGTAGTTTTTATGGCCGTTTTTGCAACGATAAAAGCAACAAGTGATATATGTCTGCGTATAAGATCCATCTCCCAAAATGCAGTCTAGTGTCGTTCCAATTTGGTCACATTGCATTAAATCTAGAGATAAGACTTCGGTGTCTTTCACTGTCAGGGCTAATGCAATTTGAGTGGAGATCCACCTTCGGCTTAGTGGACGCTGTACAGATAACAACCACTTAAGCTTGAAAGACTTGACCTTTTAATGACCAATGCGTTGCACGATCGAAGGGTAAATTGCCGATAGCCGCATTCGCAGTAATCTCCCAAAACAGAATGGCAAATGTCTGCCATAGAACTACACTAGTTTGGTGATACCAGGGATTATCAAGAAACATCTATTGCGTTGTTCAGAACTTAACGTATCTATAAAACAACTGCCCGCTGGAACATCTTGTTTGTTGGAGATCATTTTAATCTTATTCAGTTTTAGACGTCATACTGTCTTCACTCGAAGTAGGGTCTATTTTCGAAATTCTTGGACAATTTGCCACTGCCATGGCAACATATTCACTATTTACATTCTCTACGTTACAAACTAACGAAGAAGATTGATAATTTCTTTGAAACCGGAAATTTCTCGAAATGTTTACTCGCGTGGACCTACTGTTGGCTAGGAAATTAATCTCGCCTTCTCCATAACATCCTACTCCCCAGCATCCAAGAAAGTAATTGAAATTTCCTAATCATTGACATTTTCAATCTGATATCCATAGCTTTGAAGGTATGTCTCCACGTGTGTTCCTAGTCAATCTTTGATACCCTTCTCAAGTTTCTCATCAGCTTCCTTTCCCATACTCGTGCCTTAAGGGCCTCCCATTGGCCCGTCTGACTATCAGAATCTCTGGTTCGCTTTGATTGCCTTTGTTCATTGCCGACTAATTGGACAGTTTAATTGCCATCTCACTGATGCCACGCCAGGGGCATTTGCCCGTGACGTCAGTTTAACGGCGGAAAACAAATTGGGAAGGAGGGCATGCATACCGGTGTAGCGAGACATTTGCCCAGCACAAACAAAACGGAACGTATTGAAGCCGTGCTGGACTGGTCATTTTACGATTGGCTTTATGGCTGACCGCACCGTAAAACGAAGGCGAATCGACGGACAAAATGACCCTCGTTTTGGCTGCAGTCTGTGCGAATGGCCCTTAGCAATCGGAAATGCGGACCATAAAAGTTGAGAGGCGGAAATTCACTTTATCAATGTTTATTATTTCCGAAAAAATTGATAGTTGTAAAGTTTTACTTACGTGGACATGTATACCTTTTTGTTTGGAAGTGTTTGAACGCTGGAATGGTGAGTTCGGCAAACTAGCATCGCACGCGAGTTAGCAGAGATTGCCCGCTATTTGGGACAAATGAATAATTTGTTGGCAAACCATGCTAGCTCGGATGTAATGCTGGTTGGCCGAATGCGACTTTCCAAGGGGTGATATTTTTTACCCGCATTACTGTTCCATCTCAAGCTGTTTCTGGTAAATTTAGGCTTCTATCATTCATATCTGAAGCATCTCAATGCATTCTGGGTCAGATTGTCCGCAAATATGCTATCGTTAACCGTAGTTTGGCGAATGCTTAGCCTCCACGCAGGATTGACTAAGCGGGTGGCAAACTAGCATTTCAAGCGAGCTTGCAGTGATTGCCCACCTATAGGGGCCAATTTGCAATCCTTGAAAGTTAGAAAACCCTGCAAGTTCGTTTTCATTAGACAATACGATAATACCAGACAGTTAATAAAGATAACTTTCATGTGTAGAAAAAGTGGTCATTTGGAAGAATATAACATCTCTAACGACTCTTTGACAACATTTCTTAGTAAACATAGAATATTCAGGTGATTGTATTTTTCTAAAAATGCATGCATAGTATTCAAATTGATGTCGAACTTATTCCGTTCAATTTTTTCCCTTATAAAATACGATAGGAAATGGACTATATATATATATATATCATGTATTTTAGCAAATGAAATGCATATTCTCAACGCAAATTGAGGACAACGCCGTTATCACGTGTTTGCGGCGTGTTTAAATGCTGCGAGTTATTCAAAGCCCATGACAAATTACTCGGAAACCCGAGCTGGTCATTTCCTTCGTTAAGCAAGGCCATAAATTCGCAATTATTAAATTTGCTGGACCAAATCATAAATATTAATCGGAAGTAAATCGTTCCACGTGCTTGACCAAGGGTCGAGCGTCGGGAAAAGTTCCGAGAACACGCCGGACGTGACTAGCATTTCGGGAAGCGCGAACCCTCCGCTTAAGCTCGACCCCTTGACCTTTGGCCAAAGGGAAAGGTGGACCCTGACGCTTAAAAGCGAGAGTATTAAATGATAGGTAAATAGTGCGAGAGCGTGCTTGAAATATTAATCGAGTTTAAACGCGCTGCCTCTCATTGTTTCAGCGCTTGTAAGCGAGGGATTTGTGTACAAACTGAATTATTGCGTGCAATAATAACGTTATCCTAAAACTGAATCAATATTTTCAGAGAAAGCATGGACATGAGAAGGGCGGGCAGGGTGAATTATTAATTTGGTCGCTGAGGCGTTTGCATCGCAAAAGTCGAGGAAAAAAATCATAAGCGCGAGAAAGATTTGTCATTAAATTTAGTTTATCGCTACATGTTGGTTGAATTCTTGGAATAGACTCGAAACCTTATTCAGTTCAATTTTAAAAACATCTAGTGATCTTTTTTACATCTTTTGAATTATTTTATATTATTTCCTTTCGCTTCTCTCCATGAAATATTCTCGTGATTAAAATGTGTGGTACAAAAAGTCGCACATTTCACTTTCTAAAACATTTTGGTTTTTAATTAAAACTTTAAAACTAAGTTTTAAGAATTCTTCCTTATAATTAGAATTAGTTTATTATCAAGATTTTTATTGTTAATAATAGGGATGAAGCCCCATTAAAGGGGTTAAATAGATAATAGGTAAATTAGCTGTATACAGTATATACTGAATATATATTTATAATTTCTTTTGTCTCAACATACTGTAGATACCTGTATTATTAACTGTATGTTAAAATGGCGTTAGTGCTGCAGGTTTAAAATTAAAAATAGACATTCTCTTGTTGAAGCACATTTTTCCTCATGCAAATAAGTAGATAATGCTGTATGTGTTGCATATTTTTTTGTTAATGCTCTTAAGGGCAAATTCTTTCGCCTACAAGTAGATTGCACCGGCTTTGTTCCGTTCAACAATTTAGAATGCGGGGTAAACATCTCGATTACAAAATTCTTAAACTTTTTGTTTAATTTAGGAAAACGTAAAATACTCTGTTATTCCAGTAATGTGGGAGGTTTATCCACAAACAACAGCTTTATTAGCAAATAGTTTTTGTATTTCATCGTACCAAAAATCACCCAATATAAAAGGCCCTTAACCACAATATACGAAATACAAGTATGGGCACTCCGTGTCGGCACCTTTCATGTTCTCCTGGCCCGAAAATACGACTGCAGCGAAAGAACTGATACGGCAGCAGGACTTCAGTATGAAATGTCCCGGATAAAAATGGGCGTGGCTTAATGCGTATTTTGACTCATCCATTCGCTAGTCGGAAAGTTGGCGCTGCGAAAATACGACTGCAGCGCAAGAATTGATACGGCGGATGTACCCGATAATTTCCGACGGTTTATGATCGGTGATGTATCGTAGGTGACGAGTCACTCGCTCTATACATAGCCACAGGGTTGCACACTATACTTCCTAAGGGGGCGTCCAAGCCGAATCTCACCCAATCTCACGTGGGGGAGAGGGGGGGTCTCGGCAAATATCACGTATTTTGTTTTTCGCAAGAAACTGTAAAATTGCGAGAGAACTGGGTTAAATTAAGTAAAACATGTTTCTTCACTAAAATATGGC
>JAQGAO010003358.1:0-17179 GCA_034697705.1 Ommatoiulus sabulosus | reverse complement strand
CTTGTTAGCCCGCTAGGTGGCGCCAGTGGTCGGTAAGTAAATTTCTTAATTTAAAAGTCTCAATGTGCTCCCACCCTTAGATGATTGATGGCTCATTGCCAATAATTGGACCTTATGCAGATTTCGTCATCATGCCTGTATTCAAAATATACATATATCACGTGATTCAAAATATGCATATATTACGTGATTCAAAATATGAAATCAGCAAAATTCAAAATCCAGCAGCATGCAGAGAACCAAAAGTGAAACTAATGATCAGTAGTAGTCTCTCATGTAACCATGTTAATGTTAACACCATTAAATATTTACCCCAAAAAACACATACACTTTTAAATCCTACTTGTAGGCTAAACTACAGATTGAAACAACTCACATCAAAGTGGCCAGTGATAATGATTTCCTGGCTGGACTCCTCCGTCAACTCCATACTTCGGTAGCGTAATTTGGCACTTTGTGAAAGACGGTTGCATAGTGATACAACTTTAGCGGATTCCTAGAAAAAGGAAAAGAAAGTTAAAAATACAATTCGACGCTACACATTCCATATTTTTGCAAATATGGTTAAGGAAGCATTGTAATCCAACATTTACTGGTGCCTTTGGTATTTAGTCAAATTGTTATTAGCAAAATTAAAAGTTATGTGGAGAACATCATAGGTCAGTGGATTTCCACAACAAAGTTTTAATAACAAGTTTTCATTCAATCGCTCACCTTCCATCTTTTTCTAGCATTGAATACTTCAAACTTGTTGCTCACGACTTTGGTTCGTTTTACGCCTTCTTCAATTAAACTTCTGGACTGTATAAAAAATACCAAGGTTAATATCTGGGAAAACTCCGAATGAACGTATAGGGGCTAATTTTATCCAACAAAAAAAACATACAGTAAGCCTTTTCATGCAATCAAGAAACTGTTTTATTCAGGACTCACCTTTATCCAAGGGTGATGCAGACATTCCCCAACGGTGGCTCGTTTCCTGAATAAATAATTAAAATTGAAATATTAGTTGAAAGTAGACATGTATATAGAAATCGGACGAACAGATTAATACGGTCCCCCATCATTACGTTCGTATATGCCTCAATATAGTGTAATATTTTTAAAATACTAAACAAATATTTCATAACTAAATCAACTTTATTTTATATAACAAAAGTCACTATAAAAAAACAACTGCAAATTCAATGAAAACATGTACAAAAACAAAGGTTTCAAATATTTTGTGGGGTTTACTCTTAATTGTTAAATCTTAAGAAGAGTGATAAGTGATAATCATTAATAAATAAATATAGCGTTAACAGATACTCATGTCAGAAACTTCATAAAAAATTGTCAAATGTGCAAATAAGGCTTGTGAGGCAAACAAGTGCACATTTATTAATCTTTCAGAAACAATTTTTGGTCCGTTTATCATTTAATATCATTTGCTATTATAGTATGTACAAATCCGTCTTATAATGATATTGCACCATATTGGTCATTGTTCTTCAAACTGAGGGGATTAAAACCCACTATGATACAGTATTGATACTCATGTGCATGTAAGCAATTTATTTTTCATTAATGACATGCCATGGACATTTTCCTTCCTGATAGGATGTCACAATACCAATTCCCAACCTTATAAGTTAAAATTTTCTGCGATCAGCCAATCAATTACGCAATTTTATATCAATATAAAATCATACGATATTTTATTCGGTTGTTCACTGATTTTAAAGGTGCCCTTGCAGTTACGTACAACACTCATTTAAGGAGTACAAGTCAATAAATTGGGTCATAATGTCAATATAACAAAATTAAGTTTCCATAAAATACCATCTGACCAATGGTAGATTGCATAGAACCTTAATTAACTGACATAAAGCTTGCCAAATCTCTGATTAATCGAGATCTGTGAAATCCTGCTATGGAAGACATTATTTGCTAAATCTACGTTTCAAGGATGTTTTAAACAAAATTTTATAGCAATGCTTTTGGTAAGGGGTCTCCACATTTTTCTAACCATTTCAAGTGTTTATACATGTTTCTCTGAGTCAGCCCTGCAGTGCATTTCATACAGACTTAAGAAGTGGGAGGTTTGCTTGGTTCCTCATTACAATTCTTGAAACTTGGCAACCATACCTTTTCGGTAAATTTGACTCTTGACTTATGCGGGCAGTTGGCTTGAAGATTTATCACCAATTTGCATGCAAATATGATTAACCGATCTACAGTATAACCGGCAAAATAGAACGCTTGCAATTAAAATTTTGAAAAAAATGAACGCGCCCATGTGCATGTAATCATGTACGAGATTTTCTTGCCCACACCAAAACGATCCCACCCATTTTGGGCCATTTCAATCGCAAAATTGTTTGCATTAGTTTCATATCGAAATATTATTTATAAACGGAATTCTTCTACAGGATTTTGATCAGTCCATCATCTAGAATTCCCGCATGGCATTTAATACACTTTTAAAATTATTTGAGATGCTGAGACTTTGAGGACCCCATGTAAAGTGCCTCGGATTTACTGAAAACATGTTCATTATTTTGAATCATGATATAATTCCTGCAACGATGACTAAAAGGTGGGAACACACCAAGGATCGAATTTCATCGAAACAAACTGAAACTTGCTTTCCGAACTTTGCGTTAACCGGCTTTCCGAATCGGGACTTTCTATTTACGTTAACTTTTTTTCCAGTTTCAGAAACCAAGTTTCGTTTTAGTTTCCCTGGTGTGTACCTATACCTTAAGACGTGTCCTAATCCTATAGCCAGTCTAGGTGGACAAATCGAAACATTTTGGTAATTTCAATGGAATGACCTTCTAGTTTTTTTTATCGTGAGTTTTTGGTTAATTTTTGTTATGCGTTTGATATTATACATGTAAATCTTTGCTTCGTATACATGTATTTTTCAAGTATGTTTTAGTTGACCATATAGAAAGCTACATGTAGAATGGTCAGAAATTTTTTTCAAAATACTAAGCATTAATTTCATGATAAGAAATGGCCCATTTAATGGTACTTGCACTTCCTATACTATACTGTACATGTTCATGTACTGTATATGGTTCTTTTTTGAAATTACATGTACACGTATACCTGTTTCAAGTTTACGTTTACCTGTTGGATCGGTCTGTCTACCTTTTTGAGCCTACCTTTTAAAAAAACCAATATCAAATAAGAACTACAGGTAGCAGGTACTCAGAAGCTTCGAATGCCACTTTTGGCAGTGACGGGCAGGGATGCAAAATGAATGCATTAACTGGTTTAATGCAGTTTAATTCACCTCGAGTGAATTTTTTAAACCAATTGGCTTGTCAATTCTGCATAGTATTGACCCATAATATTATTTATTGCTTTGCAAATCACACTATGGCAGTAGTGAAGTCTCATGCATATGCAAAACTGGCACGTAATTGGTTTAAACATTTACATGTACTCAAGATTGTCGCTTTTTTTTAAACCTTAATGCATTGCTGTTGGACGAGTGACTTCACGACTGTCAATTTGTCAAAGTGCGATTTGGAAATCTTTTGTTTGTCTACCCCTATTGCATTCTATTTAGTCTGCGTAACTTCGTTTTGCAAAAATCACCGTGGAACTTTATGCAAATACATGTACAGTACATCAATTGCAGTTTTCACGCCATTTTACACTAAATTCGTCCGGGTGAGGGCGCACGAGGAGCATTCAGTTTTTAACTGTTTCAAAACTAATGCATCGAAAAGGTCTTACTATAATTTTTTATCAAAAAACATTAAACTTCCGAATAAATCTCTGTACAGTGTACCTTCGAAAACACTATCATAGAGAATGAGGCACTATAGGACACCTCCTCATCATCTACTGTATATCCTGTATTAGGTTTTCCAGACCAGTGGCCACTCGCCGCATGTCAATTATGCCAACAATCTGAAAATCGTGACCAGAAAAGACAAAATGTACGCCACCTTCTAAAATCGACAAATTATGCTAATGAAACTGTTCATAAAATGGGTGAAGGTTGATTGAGATACCGTCATTTTTTCCGAATTCTTCCGAGTTTCAACAAACGTTACAAAATGCAACTTGATTTTCAATTAAAGACACGCGCGCATCAATTCGTCCTTGCATGCTGACCATAAAACGAGTCATTTCAAGACAGTGAAAAATCTGAGTCACTCATGTCGTGTGTTACTGCCGATTTAATCGCAGTTAAGGTTAAACTCGATGCAAATGCTAGGGGAACAGGTAATGCGGAGAAACAATGCAATTCAAGGCCGGTGAGTGTTAATCGTGCTAATTAAGACAGTTGGGTCATTGTTACGTTAAAAAATGACCTTAACCCGTGCAGTACCAAAACACCCCGACGAAACTAGGTTCCCATATAAGGCCTCAGTATGTGGAGCACTTCTGCGCTCGATCAACAAAATCAACTAAATATATCATCAGCAGTTAGCATTGAAGTAGCCTGCTGGCATTTTCACGCTTGTGAATTTGTAATAATTAGTGTCGTTAAGAGGCCTACTAGTTTGTTATCAAGGTTGAACATAACATACTGTAAACATCGAATGTTAAGCGCGAGTAAAGAGCTTGACCAGAGAAGATATCCCGCTGACAAATGAGCCACTTTCATATGAAAAATGGGATCTGAAATGGTAATGTAGAGCTCCGACTGAGCATCGAGCAGTTTTGCGGTTAAGCAGAATTTCATATGCTCGAAAGAAGGTACCGCAATATATGGAAAGATCCACAACATAACTCTTGAAAATCCTGTCACCATGCAATCAGAGCAACTGTCTGACAACCAACTTTGATTATTATTTGTCAAAGTTGTTACTAAGGTAAAAAAATTGGTCTTGCACGACCTGACCGGCCATTGGCAAAATTAAAAACAGCTGAAAAAGCATCCGGTTAGCAGTTCTGCTATTCAGGTTTTTGGGTGCGAACACAAGGAATGCTTACTTTCGACGTGCTTCTTTCAGCTTCTTTTGTGCTTGTTTTCAGCTTCTTGTTCACAGCTTTGGGGCTCACAATGAACGCTGATATCAGCGTGATGGTCAGTGTGCTTGGTGACGCCACTGCATGCGTTATGCTAGGTGAAACATTCCGCGTAAAACCTTACACATGCGCATTGGTATCTCATGATTAGTGTAGGACACGTTTTTACGGTACATAGGCGGGTATATGTGCATGGCTACACTTCTGACCAATAGTGATGTGTACCACTGTCTTAAAAATCTGCTTTCGGATTTCCAAAAGCGCTTGTTGTAAGCTCAGCCTGGCTCGGCTAAGCTTTCTTTGTGTGCGCCCTTATTTAAAAAGCATGCCGCATTCTTATCCCGCTTGGTGTCGCTAATGTACGCCGAGTGGTAAGCGCCTGCAATAATCATTCTTTGTGCTCGCACCCTTTGACTATAAGGCTGGTCGAGCGTGATCAGTTTGTAAATGCCAACTTGTTAATTCGACAGAATTCCTTATGGTAAAATTGATTGCAAACTAATGAAACCCTTGAAAGGTGATATCATAATTTAAATTGGTAAACTTGCGACAAACTGTCGAGTTACAATTTTGCTGGACCTTAACTTTGTTAAGACGCATTTCAAAATTCCAGCGCCATCTATACTTTTATTTATTCAACGGTCAATAAAATGTTCTTAGAGGGATTTTCTGGCACGAAATTTGTACATGTAGCCTACGTACAAGTATCTAAAGGTGGGAATACACCGAGGAAACTCAAACTGAAACTGGAATGCAAGTTTCCAGTTACGTTAACGGAGTTTCTAGTTTCGGATACTAAAGTTTCCTTGGTGTATACCTAGCTTCAAGCCAACAGTGAAATTTTTGAAACAGCGCCACCTAGAAACGTTTACCTAAAATTTTGTCATGGCAATACAGTAAAGTGGCAACGCTTCAAACTCAATGTTGCAGATATACGAAATCATAAAAAGTTGTCTAACATAATAACTATACTTTAAAACCTTTGCATTTTTTCATCGGAAAATATGAAACGAGTAAAATTCGTGGAACTGGAGCGTATACCTTATTTTTTACATCTTTTTAGCGCCTAATTAAATAAGAATCGAGGAAAATCTTTTTTCTGGTTTATGCGCAGCCCGATTATCTAACCCAACGAGGTGTTACAGTCTATATTACCCATGTCAATTTTCGTCCAGGTCATGCTTATTACTGCCATAATTATGGCTTTGAGTTGCAAAAGTTGTTGTTCGCACGTTATTTTCTCGATAGGTATCACCCAATTTCTGAGATGTGGGGTCGTACGAAGCCAGACAAATGACAATAATGATAAAGCGAACGTTGAATCTTTTGAGTTCAAAAAGGTCCTCCTTCGAGGGGCTTTCCTGAGGACCTGAGCAAGGCAGTTACGCATGCAGGTGAGGGCGAGGTCATCGGTGGCCCGGAGCAGATAACGGTCAGATGAATCTTTTGGGCCTTCGCTTTAATGGACTGAATGTCCTTAACCTCATTAAATTCAACACGGTTGTTCTTCCCACAGATGCTTTCTCGTAATTTCATCTTGCTTTTGTTATGTTTTAAGTGCTTTTTTTTAACGCTGCAGGAATCAATGGGCATTGCGCAACCTTGCCCTAGGCTACGTGTAAATAACGGTGAATTTTATCAAAAACATTCTACATTCTTCTGAACATCCACATTTCTGTACGATCAGATGTAGTGAAATGTAATGCAAGTGAAAGTTATGCAAGTAAGTTCGTAATTGGGCTGTGCAACAAACAGTCACATGGGCAGCACAAAACCTCGCACGGTTTGTAACACTGCATGCAGAGGACGTTTCGGTGCAAGTTAATGCATCTGTCAAGTCTGATTACATAAAATAAATATTGCATCTATTAGTCTTTACAAACACCTGTATGGGATATCGCACGATCGTAAAACGAAGGATCTTATTAAGTTATAGACCTGGGTTTATTAGTTATCAACTAAATATTATTCAAGATCAAGTTGAGCCGCTGAGTTGTGCAAATGCCAAGCTCATATTGGTAACAGTTAGAAACTATATAGGCACGACACAAATGCTGAACTACAAAAGTTGAACTACAAGATTGGGCAACTAAGTGTAGACTTTCTTAACACTCGTTCTTTGTCATCCTTGAAATTAAATGCCGTTATAATTACATATGTGATTTTAAACCATGGCACATACTATGCAGTTTTAAATTCGAAGCAAAAGTGAACACGCTTTGCGTGTGCAAAAAATGTTGAGGGTGTGTTAAGCTCTCGTTTGAAATATCCGTAATCAGAATTTGCCAAACGACATCCGATCAAGAATTAGTTCAAAAGCAGGATATCCAGAATCTCGTTGAAAAACATTTTTTTTAAACATTTGTGGACATTGTTTTGTCAAATTTTCAGATACGTTTGCCTGAGCAATTTCAAGATTTGGAGCATAACACCTGAACTCGATTTTATTACTACCATTAAACAACAGGAAATTAAGTTAAACTACAAATACATAGATTATGGAAGACAATGTGAAATGAACCCAACATTGATTACTCAAAACCCCTCAAGTACCCAACTAGCCATGACGCAGTTTCTTAAGTCATTCAACCGACCATTTTAATAGCTCAATGTTAATTTAAACAATATAAACTATGTAATGAATGGTCACACCATTTCTCTTACAGTATAATGAGAAAAAAAACGTATCTCAAAGGGGGGATAGGATATTAAAAACCTGATTATATCCGCAATGACGTCATAGCACCTTATCTCTGTATTAATGCAGGTAGAAATCATTAGCGCGCAGGTATTACGAGCAGACTGGTTTTAGCTTTGAAATATCCTTAACTACAATTTGCCAATATTAAAATCTTAAGATGCGAAAGTTTTGCTACTTGTATTATTTTTACGAATCACGACTAACCCATATACTCGCGTCCAGAAAATAGAAATTTTTAAAAAACGAAGGACAGCGAGTGAGGAATGACCAAGACCTAATCAAATTTCGGTTGAAAATAAGGTCAGACTCCTTTTTTGCATCGTTATTCACCAGGTGAAAACCGATACCATAAGAAATATTCTTAACCAGATAAATGCTAACTTTTGGTTTTTTTTTCGTAAACACAAATATTGCAATGATTTTAAATTGCACTTTCTTAATTAAACTTGCACTCCCAATTTGCAACATTATCATTCGTCATCTGGTTCCAATTGCCTGGAGACAAGGTTATGGAAAAATACACTGCGGGTACAGAATTCTTGACCAACAGGATATTTCAATTGGCCTAATTAAATCATAGCAAAAACAACCTTGCATTGTTTGTTTCAACCGAAAGGATGTACATGTATCTTTTCAACAGAATTAGTGGTATGATCAGTGTCCCAACAAATTTGCTTCCCTGTAGACGGTCACACGATTGCAACAAAACTTCTCACCCCTGATAACCCACTAACCATGTTTATTTGACAGTTCAAATTTGTTGCAAATTTACTAGGATTCAAGCAATGAAAATTAGCTTATTAGCGAATGATTATCTGCCATGGCACAGCTTTTTTCAAAACAATTTCATAAAAACTAAGATACATGCTTAATTCAAAACATGTCGCATAACAAACAAACTAAATTTTTTTTAAATATTTTTCATGTCGACATATATTTTCTAAACGACTCAATATTGATATTATGTGGAATTATATTAATGGGAAGCGGGTGAAGTGTATATTTTATATATTAAGCATATCAATAAACGACTAAACAGCTACAGTATACAGACTTGTTAGCCCTTGATTCTCTTTGATTAAGCAGATATGCTTTGATGGAACTGCAGATAAAGTGCCATTAAAACTTTACTTTGGGCAAAGTTTTCTTTTATTTATGAATGTTCACCATATCTTATACTTAACAGCAGGAGAAGATCTGATTTATGACAACGTAAATCCCCCAAAATATAATTTAAAGCTTTTATTTATTTTCATTCATGTTCCATTTTTAAATATTTTTAATTAATAAAAAAGAACAGTACACGTAACAGCATACAAGTTACATAATTTGTGCATTGTTTAGTTACAGCAACATTTACCATACAATGTTCTTTCTTTAAAAATTGTGTATATTTTTTTTTAAGAAAGTGACTTTCAAAAATCGAGGAAAAATAATTTAGGCTGGGGGGCTCATATTCTGCCATTTAACACTGCAGGCAAAAGCTTTTAGATTAGTCTTTAAGAAACTTTCATTATGAAATTCCAAAACAGTTTTAAGCTTGACGTGTGTCCAGGGAATGTCGGTAGCCATGGCTGCCCCCTGCTTTCGCCCTTGTTCATGGGTTTCTCCACAGGGTTGTCCGGTTTTCCCTACTATTTTTTTTTTAAATACCCCACACCCTCATTTCTTTTGCATTATTTACGTATAAGGACAACCAGTGCAACTCTCGTTTAATTAGCCGCCCTTCAATTGGTGGCAATGAGAAATTAAGCCATTATTATTTTGGCGACAGGAAAGCAAAAAACTTGATTTTAACACCCTCGAAAATTTCATGGGTTAAAATATTCATGGCAATGCTTGCCATTGATCAAGTAAAACCCACGGAATTCAAGCATTTTCAGAATGGCATTCACAGTATAAAATACACCCAAGACCCTAGATCTCACTAGATGTACAATCTCCCTAAAACTCAACATCAGAAAATCACGATAATTTGCCAAAAATTTGACAATTTTATAATTCTACGTCCAATGCCCCCATTCAACAAAAAATATAAGTGCGAAGTGTAATCAGCAATGGAAACACGGATACAATTCGTGATAAGTTGTAAACATTGACAGTTTATCGCAAGATTAGCATCAGTGTTGCGATTGAAATCAAATCATTTTTTTAAATCAAATAACACGAAATCAATATCACACCACATTAAACGCTATCATTACACCTTTTCGGCTCGCACAACATTTGCATAAGTATGTTATTTATTCATTGAACAGGTGGACATTTTTGTCATGCAATTGAAGTCGTTGCTTGAATACTAATTTAAGAGAAAAAAAAATCATTAACCAATTCGATTGACGGTATTCCAGCATTTAACGAAATCATTGAATTTCCTCGTTGAAACATCCGTGGGTACAATAATCAGGTTAAAAAAATGTGACCAAAACAAACAAGAAATTACGCAACTAGTAGTTTGACAACAAGATATTAACTCACATACGATAAAACTACCCAATTTAAAATTGTAAACAAATATAAAAAAGTTCTCCTTTAAGCACCGTAGCATTGTTACGTATATCGATCAGATTTGAGTATTACGAAATATGAGCATTATGAAATAATTAAGTCTAGAAAACGTGCTCCGGAAAACGCACTTAATGAAGTTAACAAAAATTACTAGAGGAAGTCTAGAAAATTTGTACTTTATTACATTAAAGCATATGCTATTGACTAAACATTCTTATTTAATGTAAAAGATATACAAGCGTTAATAGTAAACATCAATTTCAAGAAAAAAACAAATTTAAATGAAATTTAAAAAGTAAAATTCTCGAAAGAATTGTCAACAAGGTTTGAAAAACGTAAAAATGAACTAAAGTGCCAATAAACAACTTGCACTTATGAAGAATGTTGCAGTTGATATTACACATAACACCAAATGTAACATTCATTTAAAATTTCACCATAAACAAACAGGATTATTTGTCAAAACTTATAATGTACGCCTGCAGGAACTAAAGTTTTTCCAGTATGACATTGAGAAATTTTTTCTATAGTCACATCCGTCAAATGCACATAAATCTAAAATCCATAAAAAAGCTGGAATATAACAATATAATGCAACTATATTTTCACATTGTGCCATAGTCTCTAGTTTTGTTATGTTTTGTTGCATTTCATACAACGGTTTCTAATACAAACATATTTTGAGAAAACTAAACTATAGTTTTGCCATTGTATTCTAAGAAAATCAAACTATACAAGTATGTCATTTGTAATTTTGAAAAAAAACTAAACTAAATCTTTCGGAAAATTTATAATAAACAAGAAAAATGTATGAAGTTTAAATTTTAAACTATTGTAAAAAGCTCATCTACATTTCATTCCTAGTTGATGCTAACTCGAAATAAAATTTCTTCATTTTGTTACAACTGCGTTTTAGCCGCAACTAAGTGAGCTCAAAAAGTGATTATGTTTGTCAAAAAATTCAAAGAAATCGAACTATCATTACCTGAATACCACATCGTACGTATTTTGTATCGGCCATGGATAAACATTGGCGAGATTAAATTCCTCATTGGTCAAGTTATCCATCTGCATGGTATAATCCTGAATGGAGCAAATGAGGCTCAGTTGCGCGTGTAGTACTCAGGCACAGCATCAGTACGCGAATGGCCAGTTTTGCTCAGGCCGTCATTGCTCACCCATTTCCCGCGAGCTTAACCTTCAAAATCAGCGGCTAAAAACCACACCCCCTTTTCACATTACCCTCGTTACACTTAACCTCGTCCGAGGTGGAGTCAACTGCAAAAAATTATACAGGGTGACTCACGCGTGGAAACGAAGATAAGCTACATGCTTTTTTGCCGGGTGATACAGTATCTAGAAAATATTTGCAATTCTTTTGACCCACATTTAAAATATATTCTTACAAATGCATTTGAACCAGTGATTGTAAGAAAAAAAATTTATTAAACGCATTTGAGAAAGCTTCTTTATCTGAGTATTAAAAAAGTTAATACTCCAGATTTATTTTAAACATATACAGTGTACATGTACTTGTATGAGCGATACATTTAGAATATCTTATTAATGTAAACATATTAAAAATTAATTTGACATGTTTAGATTTTTGAAGCATTTGAGATATTCTAAATGTATCGCTAATACACACTACACTGTACATGTGCATGTATATGTTTAAAATATATCTTGAGTATTAACTTATTTATTGCTCAGATAGAAGCTTTACCCAGTGACATTATTGGCAGGTGTAATGTCACGTGTATAAATGGAATGCATTAATTGGACTAAAACAACAATAACCTTGAATTATTTTTTGGACCAAATAGCCTGTCGATTTTGCCCATATGACTTCACAATTGCCTTTGATACTGCTTGCTAATGATTTTTAAAAATTTAAAAATGCATTTTTGCAGTATTGGTAATGCATTATTCATAACAGTTATTAGGGGCACTATAGAAGCTTTCAAAATGGCACTTTTGGCAGTCGTGATGTCACGTGGACAAAATCGACATGCTAATTGGCTTAAAAACTTACTAAAGATTTTCGCCATTATCGCAAACGGAACGTTCATTAATAAAAAAGGGACATTTGCGAAGCTTCCGTCTGAGTATCCCAAATGTATCTATTAACATGCACGTATATGAAGATCAAAAGATGTGTTTTAAATACATTTAATATACTCGTATTTCGAAATATACATGCATTTTAAAATTATTCGCAAGGAATTTATTTTAGATATTAGATAACTTCCGGTTCAAAACTTGTCCTATCAGAATATCTCACACTGGTATCAATCACCGTATCTATTTTATCTCTATGCGATAAGTTCGTATTCAATTTAGGGTTATCACCCGGTCCACACCTATTCCCTTTCGACTGGCAAATTTAACAGTTAATGTAACGTTTCCTCGTTGCGGTGATTACCCATTTGCGTGCGAATGACGTCACGATCAAGTAGGTAGCAAAATGCAGCTCAGGTATTTTTTTAATACCGAATATGTTGGCAGTTTTATTTTTCGAAATTTTAATTGCATTTTATAGATTTTGCGTATTTGGGCTTGCAGAATTTACATATGGGTTACTAGGATCTCTCGCCAGCCCCTTAAGATCTCGACGACGCCCAAAATCACGTTTACAAAACTTCCGAGCAGTTAAAATCCAGTTATGTTCGAATAAAAAAAGTTGTTCTGATATCGAACAACGATACACGTATCTGATCGCATAAATACTGTATAATCGACAAAACTTGATAACAGGGGCCGTTAAAAGTAGCATTGCTCGAGCATTGGTTTTTAGTGAGGGGGACTTGTTGGGATACTCAACTAAATTGCGATTGTCAATTTTTTTTGCACAAAAACGCTCTAAACACACAAATTTTATATTACACCAACATTAGAAATTCAGTAAAGTTAATTGCAATCATATACAGTTTATATACTTTTGAACACAAAGGTCTTTCAGAAAATTAAGACAGAATTTAAAAATTCATCAAAAGATTTTAATGCTGTGCAAAAAGTTGAGTAATAGTAGGCCTACACTCCTTCAACTGACAAGAATTTCTTAATAATAATTAACTATACTTTAAATACGGTTGATGATTTTAAGTCTTGCTTTTTTTTTTTTTTTTTTTTTAAATATGACATCAACCACTATTAAAATCAACGCTGAATCAATCAGTTTAGACACACTGTATATTTACTTCTGACCAAAATTCAAACTGGAATAACAATGAAAACTTCTTAAAAATAGTAAAGGATTGTCCTGGGGCTGAATTTTAGACTTTTGCAACGTTACGTTTTCATGAGTTGCCTCAATTTCATTAGCTGAATTTCTGTATTCATCGCGTTCATTAGTTAGTTTTTCATTCAACCAATAAACGACCGCAACTCATGAAAAAGTCACGTTTCAAAAGTCGAAAATTCCACCACAGTCTGACAAACAAATAAATATATGCTGCAAATGCAGGGTTCCCCCAGAAATTTCATTTTTAACTTCCCTGACTTTTCCAGGTTTAAAAAAAAAAAATTCTCTGACCAATGATAATGTCAAAAATTGACATTGTCCAAACTCGACACAGTAAAATATTTTTTAAAATTTACTAATGAAATTTGAAAAATTAAAACAGAAAATTAACAAAATAGAAAACAAATTTGCATGAATAAATTTTGAAAATTTGACAATTTTGTATTCGGATAATGTAGAAAGTTTGGCAAATTTGAACTTGGAAAACGTGGAGAACTTTGTCCTTGGAAAACTTTGGAAATTTTGCACTCGGAAAATGTGTAGAATTTCTTGAAAATATGTCCTCGGAAAACTGGAAAATTATTCAGTTTTATCCTCAAAAAACGTGGGAAATTTTGCAATTTTGTCCTCTGAAAACGTGGAACATTTTGTAAACTTCAAACATTTGTCCTGTTGCAACTTTTCCAAAAAAAGTCATCCTTCCCTAACTTCTCCCCGACTTTTCCAGACATTTTCAAGTTCCCTGACTTTTCCAGGCTTTCCAGGTCTGGGGGAACCCTGATACATGGGATTTTTTATAGCCAACATATTTCTGCAAATGCATTTCTCCTGATGGCTGAAATAAATTATAAATCACTTGTGAGATTATCTGTTGTGTAATTAACCACTTTCTTATATCATGAATTGCCATAAGCTAAGTATCGTACAAATAAAAGCTAAAATTAAACAAGGTTATTTTTCGTTTATTGTTTCGAGCAAACAAATATTATATTTTATTGCATCTGCGGCGGAGTCGATCGTTAACAGTTTTTTCGAAGAATAATTCAATGCGAACAAGTTGATCAGTTTAGCAATTAAGTTCGACAAAGGAACGTTTGAATCACGCCATCATACAAAGATGTCCGATTCAGGGAAAAATGTGTAGAATTACTAAAATAGGGGAACTTGCTGACACATTGGAAAATGAAAGCCTTCGTCATATATACCAAAACCCCAATTTCGACATTTTGTAAATTAATTAGCAAATACCTTCTAGTAGTACGTCTACCAAAGGTATAATCCGTGTTTACAAATGGCTTCTACAGGTGGTTACTCCCTAATAAGCACATTCAAAAACCGAAACAAGAGTGACAAGGTTACGCAAGCGTGAAGGATATTTGCTAAAAAAGTGGCCTAAAATGCCCTTCGTTGGGGAAATATTTTTTTAAACAAACATTCTTTCTAAAATAATGTGGACAAACTCCTCAAGGCGAATTCATTGTTTCTTAACTTGCATATATACGTACATGTAAGCACAAAAACTAGACTTATTTTTGGTATTTTGTTATTTGCTAATCATCCAGTTTATTTAAAAATATAGAAAAGGTTAAAAACATGGATGCTTTTTAATTATTTTAAGGTGCACTTTGGGGATTTCGTTCTCGAAAAAAAATATCCAGTTTATGACAGGATAGATTTTTTAAAAACCCCTTAGGAAGGCCTTTCAGCAAAACCAAGAAAAATAACTTCAGAATATTTTTTTATTATTATTATAAGTTTTTAATTATTCCAAAATGAGCGCAAGAGTTCACTAATTTCATTGTGAATATTTTCAACTGAAAAACGCTGAAAATATTTACTCGACAATTTCCTAAATCAATCTTGCAACTCTGAAATTTCTTAACTGTGAACAATTTTTTAAAATACCAATAAATGACAAACTGAATTTCAAAACAGTACTTCAAGTGCAGGATGAAAATAAAAGTCAACAGAAGGGTTAACAAACTATCCAATGACCAGGATGTTTGAGCATTGAACAACACTTCAAAGGAAATTTTTAAGGCTTCTTAGAAATGCTCTCTTGAAATATCTACAAAAAATTACCCCAGAAGAGTTGCAATGATGAAATTTTGCAAAAAAAAAACAGGTGTGGAGTTATTCATCTTTCACGGGATCATTTTCGAAACCTCATTTTTTTGCAATATTCCGTTAATAATTTTAAAAAATGCAAGTTTTTAATATTGATGGTATAGGATTTTCTGCACGGACAATTTCCTTATATTTAACGTCACCTCACGCAGCACCTCATGTAGGAGGGTATTAATTATGTAGCACAATGTCATTGGTTTTCTTATTCATTGCTCTTATAATTAAAAGGTTTGATTGTATAAAAAACGTGAAAATGATGATCATTTATCTACAAGAGTAAAGCAATGATTCAACAACTGCTTTATGAATAAAAGATTTAATTAGCAGTTCGGTTTTTCCTGCATGAGTTTTTTTCTACTATGTTAGTCTTAAATGCTCAATTGCCAGCCGTTTAGCTATGGGTGTAGCAGACAAAAAGAAAAGTTGGGTTCGCCTCCCAAATAATGCATTTTATCTGCACGTAGTCACGACTAGTCCACCTAATCCACATTGAATCCTGGTCGAATTAATTAAAAAGAAAGCTTTCACGAAAACCAAAATGGTTGTCCAGCCAAAAAAAACGCTCAAATTGTCCATTACATGACTATTATGTTTATTACAGATTTTACCTTGAATTTCCCAAGTGGATCCCCTAGCTTACTTTGCTTCTCTTTCGAATGATTTACCCTCAGACCCATAAAAAGATTCTAGGGAAATCACAATAAAACTTCATGCCACAAATCATTATAAGATACCCTTACTTTTTATGTCTGCAAGATTCCAGTAACAAGGTGCATAACAAAAACAAGACTACGGCTAAATGGGGATCCTCTAGAACAAGTAAATGCACGCCATATAAAATTGGCTGAAAAATTGAAATTTGCCATCGTTTATGCTTTCACAATTTATAAAAAATCCTATCTTATAAGTGATATAAACAGCAATTATAAGATGCACATTCACATACAGCATTTATAAATTACGTTAGGGGTCATTCAAAAAGGACGTCCTCATGTAGGGGGTGGAGATATAGTTTGAGTAACGGACACAATGTGGATAGGGGGAGAGAGTGGGGTATGACCAACTCGGACATCCACTCGATAAAAAAAAAATTCCAAATAAAATCAGTTCCCGAAGTTAAAGTTAAAAGTTCAGAACTTAAAGCTAAGGAACCATTCGAAAACTTTCAAATTTTCCCAGTAACATATTTGCAAAATTTTCATTTTTCTCGAGCATAAACTCGCAAAATTTTCAACCTTTTCCGAGGTCATCTTTACAAGTTTTTCCATGTTTTTTCGAGGAAAAACTTGCAAAAATGTCCACGTTTTCCCGAGTAGAAATCTTCAACATTTTCAACTGTTTTAGAGTACAGATTTGTAATATTTTCAACAGTTTCCGAGGAGAAGTTTGCAAAACTTAATTCTAACAGATTCTGAAAAGAAATTTACCAAACTTCCAACAGATTCTGAGGACAAATTGGTAAAATTCTCAGCCTTTTCGGAGTGCACAATTTACGTTTTCCGAGTACAAATTTGCGAAACTTTCCTTCCGAATACAATTTTTTTTGCATGTTCCCACTGGTCAGCAGGCTTTCGACCGGTAGAGGTCCTGATTGACCGGACACAATGCGAATAGGGGGTGCG
>JAQGAO010003357.1:0-17181 GCA_034697705.1 Ommatoiulus sabulosus | reverse complement strand
CTTGGACCTGTTGCAGGGTGATGAGGCCTCAGATTACTTTCCTGAAGTCTTCGCCTCACTGTCCACTGACTTACAGCTGTTCCTTTGATGCCACGAAGCTGCTGTTGCACTTGAACAGCGGTCAGTCGTCGGTCTCGCAAGGATATCAATGCAATAAAGCTATCCTCTCGCTCAGTTGTTGATGATTTCTACCTGAACCTGGTCGCCTGTTGAAGGAACCAGTCTCATCAT
This sequence comes from Ommatoiulus sabulosus, assembly GCA_034697705.1. NCBI lineage: Eukaryota > Metazoa > Arthropoda > Diplopoda > Julida > Julidae > Ommatoiulus > Ommatoiulus sabulosus. Next base: position 16,950 of record JAQGAO010003357.1, on the reverse strand, counting down.
AATGTTGGCAGACCCATGGAACTGCTGACTGGCTGATATTTAGTTGGCGAGCCGCTACTCTCTGGCTATGCCCAACTTCACATAAAGCCACAATCTGTGCGGCTACCTCTGGTGTAGTGGTTATTTTATCGATAAATCATTAACAATACATCTGGATATGTGTTCATTAGGCTTTGATAATCAAATGGCATTCAGGAACACTTATAGCTGTGGGGGTACAAGCATGCATGTCATAAATTATGCACATTTGAGTTGCTTTAAGTTTGACACTTTACGTCTGAAATATGCATAAGGAATTTTAAGCAAATTAGGCACATTTTAAAAGACACTAAATTGTCTACAAATCACATTTTTCTGATTTCAAATCGGAAATTTGGTTTTTGAGAAATCCCTGTTTTACTTGATTCCCACAGGTGAGTCGATTTTTTTGCCTCGAGTGTAGGTTGGAAAAGTGAGTCTCCCAGCTTTCTCTTGTTATGGGGATGGCTTTTTTTGGGAAATTTCTTTGATAGTTTTTATATTAGGCTCCAAAATTTGGAGGATTGTTTATCATGATGGGTTTTGTGGTGCCAGTCAAGTGTGAATTGGGTTTTAGTTGAATTGCAATGCATTTTAAAGTTTGCCTTATTATTCTGTAAATTGTGTAGTGAGTCTGGGTTGGGATTTCTTAGGATCAAGTGGGAGGCAACAGCAGCTTCTCTTTTTAGATGCATGTTTGGTTATACCATTGGGCTTTGATTTCTTTGGGTTTGTTGTGAGGTATTGTATTAAGAATGTCATGTTCGGTGGTAGTAGTCAGTAAGAGATCTTGGAATTTGGAGTATTGCTGGTGTGGGGGTAGTTCTTGGAAGTTAACTGATTGTAGTTTGGATTTAAGGATATTGTGGAATTCAGAAGCAAGGTGGTTGTTTCAGGTTAGTTTGGGGTAGGCGTGAGTTGCAGTAAGATGACACGTGTAGTTGTGATTGGGGAGTGGTCTGAGTGGTGGCAGCTTCATGACTAGTATACTGTGTAGGTGGGGCGAGTTGATACTAAATGAATGCTCGGGGGCACTGCATCGCATGTTTCTACCATAATTTCAAATTACCAACACAGAGTCGGCATACTGGTATTTACTAATTCAGTGACTGAATTATACTACCCTACTCTTATGTCAGATAATATGTTATGTATTTTCTTAAACACGAAATTATACAAAATAATAAATATTATCTTATATTGGTAAAAGTTTTGCCAAAAGGGTAAATAATTCATGCTAAGAATATTTTTTAAGGAAAAAAAAGCCATATACAAGGAAAATTTGTTAAAGTTATCCAATTTAGTATTGGTATTATTTACCAAAGACACAATGGTTCAGCCGAAGGAAAGTGAGGTTAGTGCATCTGAGGCATATGCATACCAGCAGTTATGCTTTGTTCTATTGTTAAAATTACTCAATATTTATTTGTAATCTTCCAGTGGTTTGGGTTTTACAAGGATGGGCAGGCAACAGAACTAGTCAATTTAACTGATTCAAAAATTTATTTGGAGGTTTTGTATATTTATTATCCTAAATTTATTTAATTGTGTAACAGGTTTTGTTTCATAATAACTTTTATTACATTTGTTTGTTAAGGATTGGATTGGACTAAAACAGTTGAACACAGATGGGCGGCTTCACTTCTTGTCAGTAGATGGAGATCATCTACAGTTCACTGCACAGTGGTTTATTGACAATATTGTTACACCTTTCCTAAGTGGTAAATGAGAAAAAACACGATTCTTTCCAACTGACTCAAGATAAAGCAGTTCATTTTCTTCCATATCTTTAACTTTCTTAAAATAATTTTTTGCCAACAAATTTATGGTTTTTAACCCGCATTCTGTAAATTCTTTACAAAACAAAACAGTGTTTTTATTATTTCTACTCTTTCTTATATTTTTTAAATTAAACTTACATTTAGTATTGAAAGTATGGAATTTTCGAGGAAATTAACACACAGAATGCTAACCTTATTAGCGGAGTTTCCTTAAATTAATGAGATCCATTTCGTTGTCAATTCGCTATCATTGCTATGTAAAAAAACAGAATTGTAACAACTCGTATAGCAAATAAATAATCTAGTTATTCTAAGTTATGTCTTTTAAAATGCTATTATTTTCAAAAAATTGCTCTCTGCATGACTTTATTTCCATTTTTATCACTTTTACCGTTATTATAATTATGTCGATCAGTTTGTTGATAATACCCACGTGTCACCTGGGTGTCCAAATCTGCTTAATCGCAGGTGGAAATATCTGTTTAATTGTCAGAGTAATCTTAGGGCCGGTTGCACTAACCTAAAATCTGAGGTTTACTAACCTTGGGTTAAAATTGGAATCCAGGTTAAAGTTCGGGTAAGGTATTTGCAGTGCACCAATTAACTCTTGATGAAATATCCAAAGGGTTATGGAACCCATGTTTAACCTGCTGAACCAAAATGGAGAACAACAGGAACTAACTTTAACCATCCTGGCTTCCCCTGTCTGTGTGACCAGGTGATGTAACATGCACAATTCCCTAGCTTCGTCAGATTCATCTGTAGTGTCCGCCATGTTTTTTTCCTAATAACCCGATGTTAACCCTGTTTAATGGCTGGGTTAACCTTTCTCTTTATTTTTTCCTTAACCCGCGCTTGTGCAATACAACAATGGGTTAAACTAGAGTTACACAGTAGGTTAACCCTAGATTATTCTTAACCTCTGTTGGTGCAACCGGCCCTTAGTGTAACTGTAACACGTGATTCATGTTTCGACAAATTCTACTATACCATATTGGTACACTCTAAAAAATGGGTATGTCAAATAGAACCTTTTGAGATTCATTCCCTTGCTACAACAGGAAGACATTTTTAGATACTTTAACGAACCCCAAAAAAGGTTCTTTTTCAAGAACCTTCTGAAAGGTTTCAAATACACAAATAAGGTTCCATACACGAACCCTTTCAAAGGTTCCAAATACACGAATAAGGTTCAATACAACGAACCCTTTCAAAGGTTCCAAATACACAAATAAGGTTCAATGCAATGAACCCTTTCAAAGGTTCCAAATACACAAATAAGGTTCAATATACTAACCTTTTTAAAGGTTATTTTTATATAGAAAAAATTCTTTATAAATTGAAAGTTCAATATGTTGAACACTTTTAACAATAATTTTTGAAAGGCAATTCTTTTTGGAATATTTCAGTTCACAAAATCCGGATAAGTATCATCCATTCAGAAGTAGCTACATGATTGCCATTTTATCATTTTAAAAACGAAGTGTTATTAGGCTGATTAGCTGCTAAAACCAGCAATTTGAACTAAAGCGCACACATTTTTTAAAATCTTAATGCAACAACATGGGGAATGTGACCCCAATTCGTGTTCAATCACCACATCCAAGATTTTAGAAATGAACGGAGAAATACATCATATTTTTAAGACTCGGTTTCAAAGGGCTGCTCGGTTTCCTCCATGTACTGTATATTGAGGAAAAATAGCTTCCAAGTGTTGCTTTCGAAATTTATGACATTACGGATGTAGTGTGAAGACATTGATCGTTGAGACCTTCAATTTGAGACTGAAGGAATTTCGTGGAAAATTTGGATGAGGAATGTCAAAGTACAACTGTTGTAATACGTATATTTTTTTATTTCAAGCATGAATTCCTCAAATTCTATACGGAAATTACAATAATTTTTGAAAGTAGGCTACTCTATAACTGGCTTAAAAATCACACAATTTCTCAGATTTCATTAGAAAAAATATGTTAAAATTGAAATAATTCAACTGAAGCGCATATAGTATGAGACCCAAACATTTTAAATGATATTTCAAAAGACTGATTAAAATACGAAAATTATTTCGCAGACCGAGAAGGTAGAAATACAATCAATTATCAGGGGTTCAGTTCCCCCAAGAAATTTCATACATGTATTCAACTTCCCTGACTTTTCCAGGTTATTGAACAAATTTCCCAAGTCAAGACATCGACAAACTTGACTATGCCAATATTATCCATGATTATGTATTTTGTAAAAATTTCCTAATGATAATTTTTTTAAAAAAAATTAAATTAACATAAGAAAATTTTGAACATTTTTAAAAATTAGCATAAGAAAATGTGGAAAATGTTACCAATTTGTCTTCTGAAGATTTTTCCCTGTCTTTTCTAGGTCATTTTCAAGTTTCGTGACTTTTCCAGGTTTTCCAGGTCTGGGGGAACCCTGGCATATCATTTTAAAAGAAGGAGGAGGGACTGGATATTGAATATGCAGTAGTCATAAAATTGATGACAGTGTCAGTATTTTAGACTCATAAATATTTTGTCAACCTTCAGAATACTCGAAATACGTCGGTTAATGGAGACTTCTGATAACCAGAAAAAGCAAAAAAAGTAATTTTTAAATGACATTGAAAAAAATGTTATTTACATGTATTAGTTGCTCAATATTAGTTTAGATAACTAAGTTTAGGCAACTTTGTTTATCTCAACTAAATAGTTTTAGTTGCTTTTCCAACTACAACTAAGAAAATTATAAAAATTGGTTGCTTACTAGCGAATAAGAACTAAACAGTTTTAGGGTGGGAGCACATTGAGACTTTTAAATTAAGAAATTTACTTACGGACCACTGGCGCCACCCTTTGGGCTAACAAGTGCTAATTGAAAACCCATTAGCACTTGTTAGCCCGCTGGGTGGCGCCAGTGGTCGGTAAGTAAATTTCTTAATTTCAAAGTCTCAATGTGCTCCCACCCATTCGCTGCATACATGACAATTTTTCGTACTTAAATTGGTAAATTAATATTTAAATTAATAAATTAGAGAAATGTTTAAATTCAATAAAACAAAACGCTTACCGTAAATTCTGCTGAATGCTGAAGGCTCGAATGTTTGAAACTCAATGTCAATCAGTACGTCCTTTTTGAATGGCCCCTAAGCCACATGCATAGTAATCAGGACGTCCTTTTTGAATGCCTCTAAGCCACAAACATTGTAACTAATCAGGACATTTGTGAATTTGACATTTTGTTGAAGATTTTATTGGACATTTTTTTGAAGATTTTATTGGACATTTTTTTGAAGATTTTATTGGACATTTTTTTGAAGATTTAATCGGACAAAAACTTTTTTTTGAAAAAATCGAATTTGTTAAAGATTAATCGGACATTTTTATACATTAATCGAACATTTTGTTAAAGATTAATCGGACATAATCGGTTAATCGGATTAACCTGCCACATACCCACATAAATCTCTTCTTTATATATGTATACATGTAGATGTAAATATGGCTTGATCTTAATTTTTGTGTGGACAAAATGAATACATGTTGCAAGTTTATATCTTTCACCATTTTATTAATGAAACCACTACCATACAACAATATATATTTACTGGCAAAATTAGCGCGCAACAAATTAATGTACATTGTTTTCAAAATGTTTCACCAAGGTGGAACTTTACCCTGGGCTTTGATATATTCACTGCAAGATTTGCAACACAACTTGTAGAAAGGTGGACTGATGCAGTAGCGTAACATTCCTTCGTGACAATAGATAGGGCGGTCTTCGGTGCATTGATCTGCAAATATATCGTAATTAACATTTTTAAAGAAACTAGAAAAAAACCTTGTTGTCCAAAACCGCGTCATTTTGAAATACCATTGAATTGTTTCAAATAAAAATTTAAATAGCATCGTTCGCGCCATTGTTTGTTTAAATTAATAGGCGATTAATGTTTGTTATTAAATATTCTAAGAAATAACAAGTGCAGGCTGCCACATACTCTCTCTTTTTCATGAGTACGATATGTACTTAGCCTAGACTGAAGTAAGGGCTTCTAATGGGCATATACATGTACGTGTGCAGCTTAAAAAGTGGAAAAAAATAAGTTGAAGATTGCATCATTTTTTAATGTACGTGTATTGCAAAGTCCTTATAAATCGCCAAAGTGCAGTTTTTAATCAAAGATTTGATGACTTTAATCTAACCTCCATCATCCCCATGACTCTACCTATCGTATACCCTTCAAGTTAAGCTGTAGTCTTAGTTGCTGGCAGCAACAGTACAAACAGTACAAAAACAGTTTAAATATTTAACCATTTAACGTTTTAAACTATGGTAAAAATGGTGCGGTTATTTCCGTTCATAGATAACTAATAACATGTACGTTATCAGAAAAAATGTCTGGATGTGATAACATGACACGTGGCGAATTCAGACGAAGCACTAGTCACCAGTATTAATACAAAATTCAAATACATTGTATATTTATGCTGCATAGTGTATAAGCTAATATTTTAGAAATAGTTCTTCTATACATTTTAATTTGGTATGGCATTTGGATTGAATTTGTATTTATGAAAGGGGAATCAAAAAAATATCGAGTTGAAAATGATAATTACGTTGAATGTTGCATGTTTTTGACATATTCGAAGATGCATCCTAATTATATTCTTATTTATAGCGTATAATGTGACAAAAACTGTATATACAAAGAGTTAAGCAGGAATTAATAATTTTAAGTGAAAAATGGGTATTAAATTGTAAAATATATTGTTGAAAAAATAGTTTTAAATTAAATTATTGAATTTTGTTTTACTAATGAATACCTTAGGAGCAAATAATCTTTCAAGCTTGAGTACATTTTCATTAACTTTTTAACGTATTCTCAAGAAATATTGTGTTGAGAAAGCTAACCTTGTTTACTGGAAAATCTTAAAAGTATTTATTTTCTCTAAAAAATATATTTGGTTTTCTTGGAAAAAATGCAGTGTCATAGTTTGGTTAGATAAGGGTATGATTTTGAAAACTTTATACGATATAACCTTTGTTGAGAGGAAGTGGGGGGGGGTCCATTGTGTCCAAAACAAAATGTCCATCTCCTGTTGGTTATGCTAAATATAACCTAGCACTGGTTATTGACATACATGTACATGTATACAGTGCATATTTTTGGCGTCACGATTAATAAAAGATGACAGACTTTATGGCTCGTAGGAAAGTAGGAAAAAAATAGAACACATGCTTTTTTTTCGCAATCAGTAAAATTAGGCGCCATGTTTATTGATTAAACACGAATAATCTTGTCATCTGGTGGTCTTGTCATAACGATTAAAAACAGCCTATTCTTAATTTTGCGGTTCATGGTTAATATCTAGGTCGTTGCAAACTGATTTTTTATTAACTTCTATCAGCTAAGCAACAAATTACAAGGTCATAATACAGTATGATCTGCTTTAAAAATCGTGCAACGTGACAGTGCATGACGCACCACTTTTGCCAGACTTGATTTAATACTAATTGTTAGTGGGCTATTTTCGCATTATTTTGTAACGTTTATGTATGAATTCATTTGAAAGAAACTGATTAAATTGAAACTGTCATTTACGAGAAATAATTGGAGAAAACCGAAATTTGGATTCTTCTGACAATTTTCATTTTATCAGGAAGGTTTACAGAAATCACAAGTTACAAGAATTTTGTTTAATCGTCACTAGTGATGTCAGCGACTTGAGTTGAAATTTTAACTACAAGGAAAATGAAGTAGAATTATTTTTGTTGTGCATGTTAGGAATGCTTGTGGTCATGAATTTAATAAATATCCAAAAGTTTTAAATAATTTTAAAATATTTAATTTTTAATTACGAATATCCTTCAACTGTGTCTTTTTATGCTCTGTTGAAAACCGTTCAGAAACAAGAATACATAATAGCAACAGAAACTGTTAACCAAGAGTTTAGCTATCAATGACTTCCATACTATGACGTCATAACGTGCGGATGTCGCGCCACCCACTGATATGTTCATGGCATCGTAGTTAAGTGTAAAAGTCCTAGGTAGTTTTTGGCGGTTAAATTGTAACCAAACAGACAATACATTACGTATAGGGATATTAGCAAGAAACATAGTTGCCTTTGTCTCATGATAAGCATATGAGTCAACTGATATACCTGTAGGGTTGAATCGATTGTAATTTTTTCCACAAAAGAATTTCGTGTTAATTCTAGGTGCTTTTCCTTACCTAGACACTGTTCCTCTTCGCAAGGCTCAGTTTCGGCTGGCTTACTATTTGAACATTCATAAATGACGTCATTTTCTGGCGGCACGCAGGTGACGTTACGTCTGCGAACACCTTGTCCACACGTGACCGAACACTGTAAAAACTTCCCTTTAGATTTTCGTCATCAACGACTATGTAGCCCTAGTATGTGATTTGTAATAGTTAGCTATACCTTTGACCACTGGCCAGCCTCCCAACTTGCGGGACAAGGGGAAATGTTGCAAGACTGTTCTTCAGCTGGTTTCTCATCCGTACACATCTTGGGGTTCATCACTATTTTGCTAGAGTTGACCACGACGCAAGAGACCTCCCTGTGTTGCAGACCTTTTGTACCGCAAGTGTGAGAACAGTATTCCCAAGGATCGGTTTTCCACCTGAAAAGTTTCAATCAAATGTTTTCGAATGGTTTGGCATTTTGTCTTTCCACGTGCAATTGCTCGAAAACTGTTTTCACTCACATATAACGGCATGGGAAATCATTGCAGGTACGCTTTCTTATGGTTGGTTTTTCCAGTAAGCTGCAATGTCTTTTGCTAACGGACTTCTTTCTTTGAGTATTCCTGCATACAGTCTTCAAAGTTTGAATTCCTAAAAGACCCGCAAATAAGCAGAAAGTTAGCTTTTGCTTTCTTACAATGACCAGTTGCGAGGTTTCCTATCTGCAAGGCTTTAGTGTTGCAGTCAGATAATGCAATGTATACAATTTGAAATGCAAACTGGAAAATCAACTGATATTGAAGGCTACATGGGTGCTAGCCGTCTATAATTTTCCATTTTAAAGTGCAGCAAATTTACCAGAAATTTTCACAAAAAGCATTTTGGAAGCCTTGGAAACCTTTGAACAGCTCCTCAAAATACCTTTACTGACATTGTACTTACAAAGTGACTGAATAAGTGGTTCCAAAATATCCAATGACAATAGTTATTAATGATGTACCCATCGTGTATACATGTTAGTTTAACAAATAATCATTATATGTGAATATAATAATCATCAATATTCTATATAGTTTAGTCTATGTTTTATTGCTTACTACGAGGTTTTATTGTGACTGTCAGTATTTTGTGAATGAATATGTGCCAATGCATACCTCCTCCACAAGCTTTGGAACACTTTGTCCAGCCAACGACTTTCCATTCGTAGAAATCTGCACCAAACATTGAATCCAAACTCTTGTCTTTGGGAATGGTGTAATTAACGAACGCTTTGACGGCGGTTTTTGCTCGAAATGAAATCTAGATGTGCGCGTGAAATTACGTGGTTAAATATTTTTAATTTTTAATTTCCATTACCCTCGCCATTCGGAGACTTACCAAAACTATAATTTCTTCATACAACGGTCCTTTGGCGCGGATTGTTTCCGTGCCATCAAACTCGGTGTAATTGAACTGCGTACCAAGGGCTATAAATTCCCTCGATTTTTCCTGTAGTTTTCCACCGTTCAGAAAGGACCATCTTTGCTTCCTAGAGCGCAGCACTGAAAATGTTCCACCAACATTTTAGGGGAAAGCTTATTATTTTGCAAGGAATATACTTGGTATATTTGGTTTATTCACCCAGAAATCGTAGTTACCAATGAAATTTGGCGCTCCGCTGGTTTTCTCAATGAAGATGTGACGCGCTCGTTTTGGGATGACCGCCACCCGAGAAAATCCTGCAATAAATTTATTCGAAATTCTGACAACTTCTACATGGTGTGAATGTAATGCAATTTTAGTTGTAGCGAAAACTCACGGATTGTTGGTACGCTTAATTTCGAATAATTCTTCTCCACGAGCCGACACTGACCCGGATGTCCTTGGCAAATTCCGCATAAATTGGCTCGATTTCCAGAGCCCTTGACGTTGTCGCAGCCTATGTGCTGAAATGATATTGTTCTTTACCAACATCCTAACATGCTACAACATGAATCTCGTAATTATGTTATTGGAAAAAGATTTTCACCTGACACTCCCCTTGTATGCAAATGTCTTTGCTGTCATTGTAGTGACACAGCGTGCCATCGATGAGGTTTTCACCAGTGGTCAGTGTTTTGTCCCCAGTTTCCGAAATGCAGGTGATTTTACAGATTTGAGCGGCTGTGGGATTTTTTTCATAAAATCAGCACCATGGTACTTTACGTTATCACTGTTTATAGTTAGTTATGTGCGTGCTTACAGTCATTTAGGGGATGAGGCAACCAATTAAATCTCAGCCAAGATGGGTCCAAACTGGTAATTGTCTTTCCAATCCGTTTGCATTGTTCCGCTCTAAAATCCCGTATCTCACGGCATCGCTGAACAATTATAAGATGAAATGTCAAACAGGTTACTGATTTTCAACACATACCCAATTTCTAGAATAGAAATGGGTTTAGTTCATCTGTAAGCAGAACTATGCATTTTGCTTGCTTTTTTTTTGCATTCATCAGAAATTTTATTTTATAACAATGTATTGCCCTTTCGTAGTATACTAGATGTCGTCGATCAGAGACATACACTATCTTCTCATTTTTAAAAGAACGTTGTTTCTAAAAACTTTTAAATCTCACCTGAATGTTGCATAATCTTGATTCTTCATAGGGGCCATCGCAGTGGCGCCCATTGTGCTCTGGCCTGGAATGCAGTTGATGTTTTCATTTAGTTATTGGCAAGATGTATTTCAAAAACAAAATTTTAATTCGTTCCAATATGCATGGCACTCACATTGGGTTGTCGCACTTTCTTGTGCGAAATTGCACACCAGTTCCGCAAGTTCTGGAGCATTGACCGAATTGACCCCATGAACTCCAACCTCCATTTACGGGATTCACGTGAATTAAATGTCCGAGCGATCTTGTCTTTATGGGAACACAAGCTTGCTTTTTGCACCACTGCATCAGAAAATGTCAAGACAGATGATTAAAGTCTTATTTTTGAATGAAATGGATAACATGGGGTAGCTTACGTGTTTCTTTTTACAAATTGTCCCTTCTAATGGCGGTCCACTTCTGCTCGAGCACGCTTCCGATTGGCCGTTAGTGCACCATAGCATTATGCAAGGCGAATTTTTCATAAACTTTGAAATAAGAGATTTGCCAATTATTCACTCGGGGCCTCGGCTTTCATTTAATTTCCTAAATATTTCTTTGTTCAACTCACTTTTTTGCAGTGGAAGTATCCTTCTCCGAATTCTTGTCTGCATTGCTCATCAAATGAATAGGAAGTCATGTTTCTCGTTTCTACTCTGGTTGGCTTATTTATCATGCATTTCCAAAATCTAATTGTGGATAAATTGTACATTTGTATTTTCCACGAGGCATTGAAAATTAATTAAAAACGAATAACAAGAAAATGCATCTTGACTACAATAATCGGTTCAATCCTGCTGTTTATCCCTAATCATTATTATTGTGTAAATTTTGGAATTCTCGCAAACAGTAATGCAATAAATAGTTTGTCATTATTCCATACCACAAAAGTCAACATGCGTTTAGGTTCTTACTAAGTTTGGAGAGGTAGGGTTTTTCGAAAATTAGGTAAAGTCTTTTATAGAGAGGGCGTCAAAAGACATGCTAGTTTCAATGTGTAAATGCCTTTCTTAGATATCTGTTTGCTTCTTTAAAAAGTGCATTCATTTAACCATTACATGTACTTCTTTCGAGGCCCTCTAATCATTGATGACGAATTTGGTGATAATTTATTTTCTTCCACTTAGTATTATCACATATAATTACACCTATAACGGTACAAGAACATCATAAATTTGTAATTGAATGTGTCATTACGATACTGTTTTGATGCAGACAAAATACAAGTCCTCTTTCACTTAAACATAAAAATTCTTTCTAACTCAATAGCCTACTCCCTCTTTTTATGAAACTCGCCAATGCTGCACTCTGACCAGTGGTAATGGTCGAACGTTGAATTAACAACAGGCGACATAATGCTTCCTGCAGAAATTTTGCATTTATTTTCTCCAGCATCATTGCCATCGTGGGATAGTCCTAATCTGGAAAAAAACAACTTCGTTTGTTTTGTGTGCATTTATAAGCCAAACGCAATACTGACAGTAACAGCCACTAAAGCTATCCATCTCAATGTTACGTTTATGATGAATATTATGGACATTCATATAATTACACGTGAGCGATCTCGTGAGATAATACAAAAGCTGACGTCAACCCTCCATCTCTTGTCACGGCGAAACTGTTCATTTCACAAACGGAGGCCAATAGAGCAAAACCTGCAAGTAGACCGCGTACAGATACATGAAACCTTAACATTTATGCAAATGTTCTGTATATGAATGCTTGAAAATGTCAAGAAGACGAAAATGAAACAATCATTTCTGGTATATCATATTTCTCTGATGTTCTATGCATCACCATAATCATGGAATTCAATGACTGCATACGGTATATTTTGTTTATGAAATTTTCATAATTAATTAAAGAAATTGGAAATGCATGAAGTTACTTAACATGTATAACTGGAAACAGAACATCTTCAATATTCTTGGAAATATTGACCGGACCAGCTTACAACTAATATTTTTGTGCTTTTCAATTTCAAACTCCGAAACAATTATAAAAATAGCGTTGAAATAAAAAAATTCTTACCAGCAGGTCCACCAAGATCGTCCCTTGTCAAAAATAGCGTGAGATCATGGGCCGTTGTTTTACTTTGTTTCTCCCAATTGCGCAGGGATTCGATACAGGCATTATTATCTTTCTTTACTATACGTATCTTATAAACAAAATAGAACAAAAATATTTGAGCTAAAAAGAGTTTTATTGGCCACCATCTCTAAATATTAACTTGAATTTTAATAACCGGTTTTTTCTTACATTATCCCTTTCCTTATTTACAAAAACGATTTGTACGACCACAATGGCGATATGGGCATTCAGGGTTGCGTCCGCGTAAATGGTACTAACCTTAAAACAGTTTGATATTAAAAAAAAAGTGGGTGGTGGAAGTATTTTTCGAAATGTTCTTATTGACGTGAGCATGCATATACCTACAATATTCATTAACGTCATAATGTATTGAGCAGTTCGTTTTTTGCCATGTATTTTCTCCAGAGTTTCATCGGCTGCGACTAACGTTTCCAAATAAAGTTTCGTGGATTTGTTGATGGGAATGAAGTCGTCCTCATCGATGTCAAAATCGATGTTATGCAAGTGGCGCTTCGGGCGACTTGATTTCATTAGAAAATCGCCTGGAATTAATAACATTATTTATAATCGATTGAATTTTTAAGGCACATTGGAACATATATAGTTGAAATATGTGCAATGTTGAAAAATGTACCTGCTACTGAAACATTTTTCCAAGAAAGAGCAGTTTGCACTCGATACACAATGTGTGGAGAATCGATGGTAATGTTTTTCCTTTTGTGATATTTTGGTTCGATGAAATAGTCGGCAAAGCATGTCCTGATAAGACCGGACTGAAATATGCGAGCAAATTTCAATGACGATTGAGTGCATATTTCGTGAGACCATGCCTAAGATATACCCTCTTTGCAAATATATATTGCCTTTTACTCATTGCATATTTCAAACAAACGCGATATACACGTAGATAATCCATTCTAAAAATAACCTCACTGTTTATTCTACGTGCTTTATTATGTTTTCGTGTATACTTAAGTGTTATTTAATGCGTTATCCTTACCAATCCGTTGCAGTTGCTAAGAGCCACGAGGGAAGTCTTGTGGAATTTCACTCTTCCGTTGTAATGGCATGGTTCGTAAGTGATGAATTCGTTGGAAAAGTCAACCGGTTGATAATTCGGGGCAATTATTTTGTTTCTTCTTAAATTGAGCAACAGGCTTTCGTTTTTCGTTTTAATCGTGATAAATAGTCTGTCCTTTCTCCTTCTGTTTTCTCGTGTGTGTCGTAGTCTGTGCTTTTTGTCGCGGAGACCATATGGCGATTTGTTCACGACATTGCCAATGGGGTTGCCATACTTATCTGATATATAGGGGTATACAACTTCGTATTCTGGTGGGAAATCATCTAGAAAAATGCACTCATTAGTAAAGAGCGAATGCGTTGTAATGCTAAGATAATAGAGTAGAAGCCATGTGTGCACTTGTGGCACGTGTTACTTAGCGTGGATTACATATAAGCCTACTTAATATAGGCATATTTAGGCAATAAATAAGAACACCTTTTCAAGCCTGACACGAAAATAATCGTTAAAGCTTAAGTATAAGCATTATCCCCGTTAATTGTGCAATTTTAACTCTAATTAAATAATATATAGTGAGCATTTGTTACGCGATCAAGAAGCAATGACTTTACCAACTCTATGCTTTGCACGTGGCCTGATTAGTGCTGGCTTCTGTTCTTGATGCTAATTGAAATTAGAACAATGTTAGGTTGGATGGTTGCTTTGCCATATGCCAAGATTTAACATTTTTTGTGAAATATTAATTTGCGTTTTAATGCTTGGCCGCTTGTAAAATGTTCAAATTGAAGACTTACCCTTTTCTTTGCAGTTATGCAATTCAGTTGCATAACGTGGACAACGAGCGTCAACGTCCCAGTGAGTAGCAACAAGGATACTATTGAATTTTTCATATTTTTCATTCGCTATGATGATATCATCCAAATGCATCGTTTTGATATACTGCTTCAACTCTTCTTCACATTATCATCCAAATGCACTGAATTATTTCGCGGATTTAAGTCAAAAACGGAATTTGCATCTACGTTGTCGTTGCACGCATTATTGCACTATCTCTAGTTAGAAATCAATTAAAGTATTGGAAAATAAAAATGAAAACAAATGGAGATACAAATCACTTTTAACCTCAATATGAAATTACACCTACGCAGTTCGCTTTTCACCACGTTCTATAGCGTAGTCCCCTATCTTTTATCTATGTTTCGTCTGATATATAAGCAAAGCTACCCAGAAGTACCTTAAAAAAGCCTATTTGGCTGGCGTCAGGTAGAAAATTATCTAGGAAATAAGTGTGGACATTTGCAGTCTATCTAAACACAGTCCAGGGACATGGACCATCGTCTTCAAACATTGCTTGCGGATAAGGGTTTCCTTCGAGCACGCTTTTTTGCAAGGAGAGTTCTATAGTTTTAACTAAAAAAATTCTTTATTCTGTTATAATGTGAAAATCAGAATCCATTGCAAAATACAGTAACATTTGTGACATTTTTACAATTCGGACATGTAGGCCTAACGTACGTTTAATTTTGGTAACCGCATTTTTTTACGTTCCGTAATTTCCGTTATAGACTAAATGTGCGTATTAATTTAATATTTAGATTAATACAGGTTGAGTATCCGAAATGCTCGGGACCAGAAGTGAGGATTGTAAAATCGCCTTATTTAAAAAATATACAGTACATGTGCACATGTGTTCTCAAATGTGGAGTATCAGCTTCGAGCATGGCTGGTCAGCTCGGGGGTGTGGAGGGGTGCACTGCAAAGATGTTTGATGATGTAAACCTGGTCATAACGTTCACATTTTCAAAAAAAAGAAATTGTACATTTTGTCAAAATCGCAGTATATCAGTTTTGCATCACTGCATGCGGAGATAGTTGATGCAAACATAGTTTGCATTTTTTCATTTTACGTTTAAGTTTGGATTTCGGATGCTCAACCTGCATGTGCATTCATCAAATCCCACGGTTTTATTGTCGAATTTTTCTACGGATTCGGTGACTAACATTATAAACAACTAGGAAGTTATTTTTTAATGTAAACTCGCACATCTATGTTTATTTATAACGAAGAAATCTATTTAGAATTATAAATTATACTAAGTAAAATAATTACAGTGTGCTGCCGTCTCAAAGCTGAACAATGTTTGAAGTTGCCAAATTGACAAGCCATATTTGAACGTTTTAATTTCATTCCCAAATTTTGCTTTATGAAAATCTTCAATTCCTATTGATCATTTTTTTTCCTCGATCTGCAAATCTGAAATTCTTATAAAGTAGAACTGTTCGCGAACGTCGCATCTTTGCTTGAATTGCACTGTTGCATCAAGCCGCATGTCAGCGCCGAAGACGGCAACTGTCTGGAGTAGAAGTGTCTGTGAGGAAACGCGTCTGTGGTTAATGTCGTTTTATAAGGTGGATAGGATTCCAGCGGACATTCTTGGGTTTTGCTGAAATACTGGAAATTGTGCCCTGGTTTTAGGAACGGGTGACACCCGAAGCAGTGGCTAGCTGGCACTCGATTCATGTTGGTGAAAGATGGGTTTGGCACCATCCCATTGGGCAAGTAACTGCTCGTGATGACCGGTTGTTCGGAATGATAGCTCGGAATGGCGCCATGAGTGGGGATGTCGGACCTTATTTCTGGTAAATTGGGGGTTGGTTTTTCAGTTGCCGCTTGACTTTGGGGGAGTTTTCGCATCTTCTTAACCACTGCCATCGCATCCACCAAGCCCGCGCCTTTTGTTTGCAAGTACGTCATAATCCGCGTACAGCGCGTGTCGGTCACGTGCATTCCCTCCACTTCCGTTATGTAGCGAAACACCTCTTGCACGCATTCGCTGTAGCCGCTGGAATAATAGCGTTGCAGTTCGGCATACAACAATGGGTTTAACCAGTCGCCTGCAACAAAGGAATAGGAATTACAGGGTGTCTTTTTACTTCAGTCAGTACTTCATGCCCTACTGCAGGGGACTTCATGTCCACGAAGACGTTAAAAATAATAGTATAACAGGGTTCCCCCAGACCTGAAAATTCAGGGAAGAATGGTTTAGTTTGAAAAAGTCAGAGAAATTCAACGCAGTCATGTCCATCTAAAATTAATACTTCTACAAGGTTAGCTCAGCCTCCATTTTCCAAGTAGAAATTTGCAAAATTTGTCAACATTTTCAGAGTATAGATTTGCAAACTTTTCCACGTTTTCCATGTACCAATTTACACAATTTCCCA
>JAQGAO010003356.1:0-17184 GCA_034697705.1 Ommatoiulus sabulosus | reverse complement strand
TATGATGCTAAAGTTGTATTTTGTCCTAGGACACAACTCGGAAGGATTTACTACCTCATCTTTTAGTGTACAAAAATTACTTTTTTAAATCATCATATTTTAGAGCAAAGACGTGTATAACATTAGCATATGTCAACTTTGTCGTTGCTCAGGGAAATTTGTTTGAAAACCTGGAAAAGTCATGAAAATGAAATAAAATTCGCAATTCTCTGAAAAATTTTTTTTTTGCAAATTTATGGAAAAATTTTTTTGCTAATTTTTGGGGAAAAAATTTCGCAAATTTGTGAAAAAAAAATGTTGCAAATTTGTGAAAAAAAAATGTTGTAAATTTGTGAAAAAAAAAATGTTGTAAATTTGTGAAAAAAAAAATGTCGCAAATTTCTGGAAAAAAACTTTGCAAATTTCTAGAAAAACAATTTCGCAAATTTGTCAAAAAAAAATGTTGCAAATTTGTGAAAAATTTTTTTTCGCAAATTTGTAAAAATACGTTTGGCGCCTACTGGCGGCCAGCGCGGTGTTGCGTCTTGAAAAATACCCGTCTTTCCCCCTTCTCCCCCCCCCCATCCCTTCCTACGCGCGACATGAGTGGCCCTACGAAAACCACAAACATTAAAGGAATTCAAGATGGACGCGTTTTCTTCTTTATATATATAGATATTTATTAAGTCAGTAGTACATCGTGTTCGTTTTGTGATATGATGTTAAATTGCTTCTTGGCAAAACGATTGCAAAGTACAAATACTTACAGGGATGATAATAGGTTTATCAACCCTGTAAGTTACACCACTTTTCAACTTTAATAACAAATTTAGAAATCACCCGATTCGTATGTTGCTGTTGATAATATCACCTTCTTTGAAAACTATAAGTACTGTACATGAACTTCACTCTGAATTTTGTTCTGAGCATGTTCGACTTACCTCCTCCCCCCATTCTATAGAGGGTGCTGCTGAAAATAACCCGTTTATTTAGTATATTTAATCTTAAAATAAGTTTCATATTCCCATCTTTGGCTGTTTAGTCGTATTTAATACGTATACGCATGGTCTCATCCAGTTGGCGCAGTATACGAAATATAAGTAGGTACACTCCAATGGACGTTTTGGCTCCGAAAAACACCGCAGCGCCGCCATGTGTACGAAAGTAACACTAAGATGAAGCCACGCCCTGCGCCTTGTAAACGAATCGTAGGCAACGATTCTGTGTTCTTTGCTTTCACGGGTTAAGATGGGCGTGGCTTTATCTTAGTGTTACTATCGTACACAGGGATAGCTGCGGTATTTTTCGGAGCCAAAAACATCAATGGAGTGCACCTATACTTATATTTCGTATACTGTGCAGTTGATCCGTCTCTAGTGCTTTCTGCAATACGTCAACCGACTCAACCCGCCTGAGTGAATACATTTTTGGGAAAGAATCCATTTTCCAATCACCCTTTACAAAAAAAAGTCGTGTTCGTTTAAGGATACGTGTACAGTGTATATGGAATTCATACGAAAACATTCGTGTTTAACACGCATTTGCTCTTGTGTTCAAAATAACCTCTTTTCTTCGTATGGTATTAGATTGCAAAAGAAATGCTTTAACAAATTCTTCTTTTAAATATGTTGAAGTATTGCAAACTCCGCTATAGATCCTACTCTTGCTTCTTTAACTTTGTTTTTATGATAAATTATGTCCATGGACAGCTAGACATGCTTTTTTCGTTTCATCGTTTCATTAAATTTACCAACTTTATACCTTGTCATATGGGCAGCAGAAATGGTCTAAACACTCGCTATTCTGGCATATGACGTCATCAGTGGCGCTATCGATCTAGGATAGAACGAAAACATGCATGTAGCCCTCCATCTGAAACCGTGAGCTTTATTTAATTGCCACCATTTTAATATAAATAAACCCAAGTGCTATGTTTACATTCTGGTCCTTAGATTATCGCGAAGAAGAGACCCAAATCTATTTCTCCGAGTGTGTATAAAGTAGCCATATGGCACATGGAGTGCATCCGGGTCGTGAAACAATGGTGGGGATTGTGGCTGAGGTAAACAGGTTGCTCGTTGAACTCATACTTTGTTTATTTATGCGCTCAAAATAGGTGCAAAGCTTTGAAATTTTCATCAGTCTCTAAAAAATAACGCGCTAGTTTTTGAATACAGTCCATATGTCGGAATTATCGTGCTTTTCAGACAAGAGTTTGTGCAATCTTGGACCAAAATATTGATGTTTTCGAAGAACATGATTTACTGCAGCTAATAAACGATGCGTGAATCTCGCGAGTTTTAAGTAGAACGAAGTAGAAATAACTTGAGTTTCTTCTAATAATGGGCGATGCAATGTTGTGTGGTTCAAAACGCTGAATATATTTCGCTGACAACAAAATATTCGTTTATCTCTAATCACCATAAACAGTTATGGAAATGTGAAATTCATTACGCAAAAAAAAGACTTGCATACAACAAAAGAACACGGGATGTTTATCACATGTTAAAAATATCGATTCAGAATTTTTGGCGTGTTTTTAAAGGAATCTTAAATATTTATAAACCAGCATCGTTCATGATATTTTAAACACATTTACAGTGTTGGCTGCCAATTTCCAAACGGGTAGCGCAAAGGAGATAAAAAGCTGACGTGGCTTTGCAGAATTACATTATGTTAATTGTTTATAAAAGTGACATTAATTCATCTGATTCAGTGAGATCATATGTTGTTTTCAAAATATGAATTTTGATGTGCTGAGAAAGATGTCGACGATAGGAAATATTTGACATTTTTTCTAAAAAGAAATGGAACACGAGGTTACATTGTTAAGTTCAGCAGAAATGCACACTCATTTTTTATATATTTTTTTTAAAAAAATTTTAAGATCGAGTATTATATTGTTTTTCGATATTACCTCTTGACGCACCTCTTAAAATGTGCTAAACCGTATACCTGCACTACCTAGAAAAGTAAAAAGCAGCATTACACTATCTTAGAAACTATTTTTCAATATAAAATTGCTGTAAGTCTGATTTTTTTTCAAGACATTGTTAATTAAAAAATGTATATAAGATCTCAGTGAACGTCGATTGTAACAAATTTGCAAGCATTTGGGACAAAGTGGATTGCAATAATATATTTTTACATTGGTGAAAAAAAATTCAATTAAGTATTATTTATGCAAGGAGTTTCTTTTGAGATTTGAACATTACATGCATCTGATTTAGCACCCTCCTCAGCTATTGTTATAGCAACCGTATTTGAGTCTAAAATCGATCTCAAGTAATCATGGCTTAGTAGATTCAGTATAATATCTCGGTTTGATTTATATTCCTCGCCACTTTCATTTTGTGTCTTCAACGCGCATGAATTCCCGTCATCTAATCATTTGCATATCGAATGCAGTCACCGCCTCTTGATTAATTTAAGTTCTTGTTTAATTAATGGGCCTAAGACAATACTCTTGTCTTGTACTTTGTTCTAACGCTAGACACTGTGGTTGATGATAAATAATATTTCCTGAAGAGGGGACAAACAAGCCTTTGCATGTAATTTCTCTTCCTTTAAGAGGGTATTCGAGAAGTAATTAGAGACCAAATTGCTTTTTAATTAGCGATAATGCATCATTTTAAAATTCGTGATTGCTTTTCGTGACGTCAGAATGACGCATTAAAATCGATACTACCTGCAAGAATGGTTGCATGCGCGCCACTTTGCGACGAATGGCAAAGCGGTTATTCTGCAATCTGCATGTCAGAAAAAACATACCGTTTGATGTTTGTATGATAAGCTATGGAAAAGGTCCTGAATAGAAATGATGCAATTGGCGAGTTTTATTGCTTTCTCAAAAATCGTAAAATTTGTCATTAATTTTTTTTGTGTGTGGAAAAAACACGTATTGCAGATTAACCGGTAAAGTGTGGTAGTTTGTATACGCTTTATTTGCATAACGTGCAAACTACATTTGCGTATATTCTTCGAAATTTCAACTTGAATTTTGAGCATGTTAAAAATATGCAGTATATGGAATAATGTTCTTATGCTAAAAGGGTTTCCAAATTTCTTCTCTTGAATATGTCAATATGTCTTTGAAATGTAGCATGTTTTAATCACTTTGTTCGTATCAGATATCATGGGTTTTGGTTTTTTTCTTAATACGTAACGTTTTTGCATGCTTAAAATATACGCGTTGTATAAATTAAATTTTCTGTTAAGAGATATTATTGGAATTTTTCCAAACGATTGACGAAGACAGCGAATAACGCCTTTCTTATTCGATTGTTCTGCTCAAGTCATTTCAAACATCGTTTTGCCAATTTTAAAATCTCAAAGCTTTATTCAATACTCTGCAATAAAAAAATCATAGATCCTGAACTCAAGGTATTGGATTCTTGGATTTATCTTTTGTTCGTTTTTGAAACAGTATTTTAATCGTATATGCATCGCTTTAGAATGCGATACGACGTCGCAACATTAAAGTGTACGTTGTTTACTTCTTTTCCATAAATCAGATTTGTGCAAAATATGCATGCAAAGTGACAGTTTCATCGCAAGTTTTGCGTGGAAATCGTCGTCTGTGCTGGCAATCGAGTATCATGAGGTGAGTTGTGAAAATCCCCAACACGAAGAGAGCAGTGTCAGTCGAAATATCATCGATCCACAATTTTGAGGCATAGGTTCTTTGCAAGAAATCGCCAACTGCTCGTTCAAATCGATAAGCTGCTAAAACCGTTTTCAGATATTGAAACTTGTTTATTCGATTTGTCACTTGAAAGTTGGATTGTTTTTCCATTAAGTTCTGAGCTAATGTTGACCTAGCTGAAAAGCAAACACACTTGAAAAATTTGACGTCAACGCCCTATTCTCGCCTGGTTGAGATTGGTTGCTGCCTTCTGACCGATAGGCGGAAGTACAACTCCGTGGGGGTGTCCATTAAAGAGACGATATACAGTAACGACATTTCAATACTGTATTTGATAAGGACGTATGCCTCAGAATAGTGCGACATTCTGAAAATTTCAGAACATTTGAAATAATTTGATTGCAAATACCAGATATTTACTCATGAATCCACTTAATATGTTCGTAAATATATCTGTATTGAATTTAATTTGCTGCCGTATGATTCAAAAGGCTCCGTACAGCACTTCCATTTTCACAAAATGAAATTAATACATTTGCGAAACTCCTCCGATGATTTAGTTTACCAGTTTGTTTAGGACAAAAAAGTGACATACTGTATGTGAAATATTCCGAACGAGGTTTATTCTCTTTGGGACAAAACGTGTTTTGGAAAGTCATTGCACAGTTTGTTAATGTCTCGTCACTTGAAAGCTTGTTTGGAATAAAATTCATTAAGACATGTTCAACATGTTACATTTCCACAAACGTCTATAGCCAAGTGCATTGGTGGTAATGCCATTCGCTCAAATTTCTAACAGCATCATTGCTGTACATGTATTAGAGTGTGTATATTCTGTAAGCTTCTTACATCTTTATGGACTGCCGTTGTTGGTGGATTTATTTATCGGTTCCTCGTGCCAAAAAAAGGGCGAGAAGATAATAGGCAAAAAATGGATGCGTGAACAAACAGGAAGTGGACTCTGATATCGATAGCGTCTGTTGTAAATTGACCTGTCTGGTCGATGGCTATGGTATTAACAAACATCATTCGTTTTCTATGCAATTTTCCGAATGCTTTTACGCCTGACTTAGCGTTTGGACAAACGTTTGGATATACATTTGTGAGTTATTATTTTGGAAATAATGGTCTGTTGTGGATGTCTTTGCTTAAAGGTTATATCTGCAGCGATAAAAAGTTCGGAATAAGATGTTAGAAACTTCTAGCTTGGATTAAGCTTGGCTGAAAAACTAAATAGGCTCGGTTGAATGCAATCCTTAAAACTTTTGTTGCCGCCATAATGGATATTTGGAGCCCTCGGGATTGACCGATTTTAGTGCAAGTCATGGTACTAGAATCGTTGCAAATCCCTGAAAAACATGTTGGAAGCGAAAAACACTGACAGTGAATTTCACCATAAGCTTAGCCGCATGCTGTTATCGGGCTTAGCACGCGGTTGGAGTTTCTCTTCCGGTTGACTTGCTCTATTCTCGGAACCAAAAATCTGAAATTCCATGCGGGTCATTTAGAAAAAAATGAGATGAAAGTCAAGATGTCGTAAAATACCCCAGGCACTGGAGATGAAAATGGGATATGTTTAATGTATGTAAGTACGTGCATATTGTGCGCATGCTGCATCAGGTTTTTCTCCAATAAACCTAGACGCAAGCAGTGCGGAAAGTTTTCAGTTTTACATTTATTTTCAAGGAAATAATATGAATCGTTATTTTAGAAGGTTCTCCATTTGAAGGTTCCAGATAATTTCCAGCTATTTCTAATAATTATTCAAATATATCATAGATTAACTTCGGAAAATTAACAAATGATGACTATAGCCGTAATATACTGTATAATGTATAATTGCCAAAATGCAATAATGAAATTTCCCAGTTGTATAACGAATAAAATTACATAAATATCACATACACATTTCCCGAAACTCAACAGAGGACATAAGGTTTTCTTGTAAATTTTCGTGCTTACTAATATCGTTTCGTTTTGAATTATTTATTGGAAGGATCTGTATCACAACTCTGTGTTTCGGAAAGAACCTAGAATTTTTCTCATCTTTACGTACATGTTTATTCAATAGACTGTTATATCATTTCAAATTAGGCTTAGCCCATATGCAATGTTCATTTCAATTTGCAGGAGATATTGTCGCCTTTAATGCTCAAAATAAGAAGCTTTTGCAAGTTATCATGCGTGTTATAAATTACGCTAGTTTACATGAAATTGCCACCCAAATGTACTCAGTACCTACATAAATTCTATTAAAAAATGTAGATAGGAGGAATTTATCCCAGATGTTACCGCTCCTAAATATGGGCGACTGCAAATAACGCGAACGTAATCAGAGCGAAAGATTTACTATAACGCTTATGATGCTCATAATCGGAAATTCACACTCTGATAATCAACAAGTGTTTTTTTATAAATTGCCACCCCTATACTTCTCAAAGAAAGGACATCTTATACCAATCAACAACGTGGAATAAAGGATAATCGTGCAGTCTTCTGTGTCTGTTATTTTTTGTTATTTCACTAAGAAGATATTCTTCTTTAATCAGTGTGCATCATCACGACCAGCTGATTGAACGTTTTCTCGAGTGAGTTCAATGCTTTTTTAACGACCTATTTGAGCGGTTCTGTGATGTTTACCCCCTCCAAATTGGAAAGTCTAACTTCAGCAGAACATAACGGAAAACTATGAATATTATTTTTTTAAATTCAAGGACGGCTTTGTTAACATTGTTAAGTAGGCTTTCTGTGATTATGTGATTACTTTCTGTCAGGCAACAAACAATTCGTTGTTTTTTCAGGGCTCGTATCGTTAATTTTCAAAATTTTTCTAACGTTCATGAAAGCCAAACATTTACAAAAGCAAATGCATGCTTACCAACTATGAAAACCAAGGCCTCTTACGTGTTGTCTGACAAAATGCAATCACTGAAAGCATGTGTGTTATGCGTGGTTGCCTTTCTAACAAGAATAACGTCTGCCTCCCACTGGGCAGAAAAGCGATCTTTTCCTGATTTCTGCTCGCATGCGCACTTCAATCAGGAGCCTTCTGCTCTAAATTGGTGGTGATGCAGTTAAGTTTAATGTTGCAATCTGCCAAACTATGCAAATTCCCGCATCATTTGGGTAGCACCTCTCATAAGGTCCTATAAGAACATGGCTCGAATAACTACGTCCCTGTCCGTCTTGGCTGGGGTGCCCCTTAACGGTCAACGAAAGGCGTTTCATTGTAACTGGTGTCCCGTATTCTCCGTTGTTCTCCTTGGATACTGCCCTACGGGTTACCCCGTCATTGTTTTGTTTCTTTCAATGGGGGCGAGGTCTGCAGTCCCCGTGTGGACGCTCTGTGACCTTTGATGCCCGTACGCGCTAAATGCAACCGACGAACATAACTACATGTATGTAAACTTTTTCAAAGCGTTTAATTTTCAGCATGGTCAACTCTGTTTTTCACCCGAGGATCCCTATTTGGATAGGTCCGTGAACCTTTCAGCCCATTTTGATATATAGCCACCTATGTCAAGTGTCATCTCTCGTCACTGTCCGACAGGTTCAACAATTGCCTTTGAAGGCCATGCTATATCTATCGTCTGCAACGCAGTTACGATGCGTCATCGTATGGTTGTTATCAAAATGGTGGGTAGACCTGGTATTTCGCCTCCAGCTGCCACCATGACGTGGAGACGAAGTTCTTTCGAATGAATTAATTGAGCCCTGTGCCGGGCATACATCAGAGAAAGTTTCGGAAAATCCGATCGACGATGTTGCAAAGACTGATTTGCGCAGCGCTGCATTGCATGCGTCGGGGATCTCAAAGTGTGCGTTGGGTCTCGCGTAAGTTGCCGACGGGCATCATTAATGATTTAATATGTATGGAAGCCGGTCGGTGTTTACATTCGGCGTATACGTTTGACATATGTAGACAATGCTCCTAAGTGCCGAGTTTAGTTACACGATGGATGTGCTCGGTTCGCAATAAACGCCCAGCTCCGTCTTGGAGGAGAACTCAAGATGGAGCCATTCATCTTCTAAGTTGCCACGGCAACCCGGGCTGGAGCCTATATTCATCGATTCCGCTTTTTTATCCCCTGTCATCTAACTTATAAGTCTGGGTTTTCGAGGTCAAAGCAACTCGCTATGCTATAGAAGCGAACTGGCCGGGAAAAATCGAAAGGGAAATGCTTTTGAAAACCATGGCTCAACTACCTTGACTTGCCCGGGGAAATGGGAATCGTATGATTAGACACCATAGTGGAATCAGTTTTTAAATAGCATACTATGCTTAACCTGCTAATTGTTTATTACGTGCAAAGTCATAACGTGGATATCATGCGTCGTGCAAAAATGTAACATGAATATGCCATGCAATACTTTAAATTGTTTGAGCCAAACTTATATAAATCTGGACGGTTTCATAATTGGTCAATGGCTCGCGTTGCATTTGTCTGCTATACGTGTTTAGTTGTTGGCACATCTCTAACGGAAAAGTATTAGTTTACTATCAACTAATGTGCTCAAATCATGTTTTATTATTGCAGCTATATAACTATTGTTCATTTCTAATTATTATATCGACTATCTTGCGGAACATATTATGAATATATTGCAAATTTGGAAAATTGCCATGACAAGATTTCTTGGAAATATGGCCATATATCTTGCAAATATAAAAGTTTTGTTGATACTTCGAGAAAGTGAATTATTTGGAGAACATCGGTAAAACATTTGTTATGACAGTGAGGGATTTTAAGAGTAGAACACGTTTAGTATTATCGAAATAGGTTCCATCAGATCACGTTCTATTTAAAATGTATACTTCAAACAGACTTGGTGCGAACGCTGTTTTTAGTACACGTTGTGATTTATAACAAGGACTACAATAGCATTTTGTACATTGTGCTTGATGTGTTCTAATACCCACAATGCGTAGGCCTATACGTACAGTATGTGTTAAGTTTGAAGATGTCCTACTCCAAAGGTGCCGCTAATGGCAGGGGTGGTTAGTATACGTCGAATGCACCATCCGTTGCTTTTCTTTGTCGCAGGTTTGGCCTCCTCTTCGTCTTATGGGTCGCAGCTGTAGCCACTAGGTTGTTCCAGAAATAACCATTTTCATCGATACCAAATGCATTGTTGCAGGCGTGATACGTACGGATTTTTTTACTGTGCATTTGCATGAACAGATTTCTATGTTCGGAATGACGCAGGTGTTGGTCGTTCATATAAATGGTACTGGTGAGCCCAACTCCTAATGAGTTAGCTATCCTACGAAAATCATTCGTCAGAATGGTTCATAACAATAAGGCAGTCTTAAAATAGTAGCCTAATAAACATCCGTAAATTGATCAATTATTGAAGAAAAAAATGGCAGTTTCACAATGCGAAATGGACCAAATTAAGATTACTAGCAAGAAGGTGTAGCCTACATGTGGGTGTATAGCGTGGATGTTGTTCAACTTTGGAATACGATAAAAGAAAATAATGAACATTAAATACTGGAGGAAAAGAATGTTTTCTAGATTTCGTCTCTTGTATATAGCATTTAAAAATTCAGGAAACTGGATTAAAAATTATTTCGGTTAATTCGAACTTTATTTTTGGCCATGCGTGATTCAATTTTTCTTTGAGAACAAATCATTCTTTGTCTAAGTATACTATTCGTTCGAGAGCTTTCTCGGAGTTATTTGTTTATAGGTTTAAAAATTAAACATGCTTGTTTTTTCTTCCCTTTGCGTGCAACGCATGAAACCATGAAAGTGGATCCTCAGCGTGATACTATTTTGACAGCTGCTTTTCTGTTTGAAAATTTAACGAGAAAGAAAGAGAGGCTTTATGGCCAATGCACCTTTAGAGGAATATGACGACTATGTACATGTATTCCTCCGGTAGATAAAATTTTAAAAGGTATAATACACTAAAAGTTGCAAATCTACGCGTGAAAGAGATAGTTTCCTTCAAAGAGAAACATTTATTCCATTGGTTGTTGGCGAATGAAATTCTAAATTTATAGATTTTATGATGTAAAACGTACATATGGAAATAACGCAAAATTTGGATCGCTGCTGCAGTTTTTAAAGCTGTATTTTTCTCCATATTTCTGGAGAAATGTTAACAATTAATTGTTGTTGATTAGTACGCGCCATTGAGACGTGTTGTAGGCCTATAATGGGTAAAAACACAACGAGCTTTAAATCCAGCTTTTTAAGGTGGCTTTAAAGCCACCATAAAAAAGTGGCTTTAAAGCTCGTTGTGAACGTACCCTATGTTTTTATTGGCTGATTCACACCAGCCGATTGTTTTGGCTAGTCACTCGGTTTGCTACTCGCCTCGCCCAAAAAATAAAACCTGGTTCTATTCCACTGTCTCGTCAATTTCCTGGAGAGACCAGTATATTTAGTACTACGTCGTAGTAAAATGTAAGTTCAATGACGTTTAAAAGTTTTTTCATATTTTTAAATTTCCAACGCGTTCATTTTAAATTTATTTAAAATTCCTTTTATCCGTTGCACGTATCGATCACTAGCTGTCGCTTTTCTAATTAAATTATTTTGTATTGAATTAAAATTTAAGTGGGTGAAATTTAATATTTAAAATGTACAATTCCTACATAGTTATTTCTTTACGAATTACAGAAATTATTCCTTTTGATATGCCTAAAGCTACCTTAAAAAAATGTCCACTGGAAAAGGACCGCATTAGAACAAATTCTTAACAGATGTCAAACATGTCAGCATTCCTCGATTGCTGAATACATGCTGAATTGCGAGACTATGTCAATGTTAGCGACGACGCGTGGGCGCCAAACTCTATATTGTAATATTTTGCATGGAATTTGGAATAATAGAAAGATTTTATTCGACGTTTCTTTTTGGAATTTTTAGCCAATCTATAGGCTGGAAAAGAGCCATGGTAACCCGTTCGCAGTTTCCTCTTCGGATGTTTACGTTTCGGAACATGCACGTATTTATTTTGCTGCATGTCTGCATAGTTTAAGATCATCTCCCTCGCAGGAACAATTTCGGGTCAGAAACGCCTTCCCTCGCCACGTGGCTGGAGTCCTCAGAGACGCAAAACAAACAAAACGTTTCACCGATTTTCGTCACTTTTCGTTTGACTGCGATCTCGCAGTTTCGGTTTTGGTGCGGATTAGTTCGCGTCTTGCCCTGCATGCCCAGGTCCGAAAACTAGCAGAAAACACCGGTGTCGTCTAGGCAACTGTCGCCATGGAAACCTGCCGCTGAGCGGGACGGGCGTATAATGAAATGCACCTCATCTAAGTGTCGCTAATCGGTTTAATACCGAGGTTCGTAGGCCGAAATAGACGTTTAAACCGTGCGGAGGCAACGCAACAAAAAGGGGAAAAAACGGTGTCTGTGTTGCCATTTGCGTAAACACGGATGGATCGTTCCATGACGATCAACGACTGCCTTCACGGGTGGATGGACGCACAAACTCCGTGCAACCCAAGTGTTTTTAATCGATCCAGCTTCGTGCTGTTGCGCGCCGCCGATCGTCGTTGCTAATTTTAGAACGATTCCTCAACCTGAATTATAGGCAGTGGCATTCGATGTGAGTTGTAGGAGCTATAGGCCGTTTGGTGTTGCTTTTCGCAAAATGTGCAGCGAGTTATAGGTTTCGGGGGTAAAACGAGTTCCTTAATTTGAGACGTTTTTAGCTAGCACTATAGATTAATTTATGCGATTGACGGTGTAGGTATCAGTACGAGTGCATGGACCTTCGAATGCTTGGTACGGTATGTGACAAATGAGGCATTGTGCATATTTTGGGTCACCGCATTTCTTCTTGCTGCATATAGCATCCCCCCTCCTCCCCCGCTTCAGAAATGACGCAACTCAAAAATTGATAATTTACATATCTGAGGTTACCTGCATTCGACTACCTGTACTGTAAATGACAAATTAATATTATAATTTTATTTTACCGTATTTGCATGCTTTTATCTCAAAATCAAAAATGATGAGTTCTGAATCCGCGGGGGTGCGATAGTTATAGTGATGGAGCCAAATTGGCTTTAACGCGCTAAGGATAATTAGTTTGATGGAAATACTGATGCTGCTGGAAATGGAACACGTGTATTTACAGAGTAGTAATCGATGTTAAAACTAATAGCCTTGTAGGCTAGAGAATCCTTGCTTAATGAAGTACGAGTTAAATTGCAGTTTATGTTGATATATGATATCACATTTTTGGCCTGCTGATTCCCTATATAACTTATCTTTAAATGTTGCCAATTGTGATGTTATGGTGATTTGCACCAAGCTAAAATCGACTAGTCGTTTTTCTTACTCGATTTTAAGTGCTATTAGACTCTCATCTATCACCATTAAATATTGTCTCAAAAACCATTTAGATACGGTAATCATTGAGTACAATGCAGTTAAAATGCATAATTATAGATTATAATAATATAATGAATTTTTAAAATGTAATGTTACATGTATAACGTTGACCCCTTTTTATACAATGCTATATTAGTAAATTGCTCTTCTAGTCAGATCGTGTAACTTACATAATTTCAAAAAAGAGACCATTCCTGACCATTCCCAGACAATAATCACAAGCGATAACCCAGTATTTTTCCATGTGAAATTATGATGGATTTGTATTTGTGTGATGTCGTACTTCTTTTATTATAAAGAAACTCCATAATCTATAGCTTGAAAAATATGGAAAATCTGGCTCCAGTAATCATCTCACATTATGCATTGCCTCCTTTGTGCCACCACCCTCTCAAGCTAAGCTATGGTAATGAATTCGATATTGCAGCGTGATATTGGTTCACGCCTTCTAAAAGTAAGCTCCCAGTTTGCTCGAATTTTTTTTCTTTAAACCTTAATTAAATTTCTATATTGCAACATCAGCGACATGCACGATATCACCACTGTTTTATTGCCTTTAATAAAACGCTGTATTATTTGAGATTATATACTGACGAAAAAAGTAGGGCGATTAATGATATGCGGGATACAGGTGCAATCAAGAACTTATAATTTATTGTTATTACTTTCCATACTTCTTTCTCCATTTTTCGACATTTAGCTTGACAGCCAGGTACCCAACGCAATTTCTGTTATTGGTGCCGTAGTTTTAAATGGCGTAATTGATGGGTTTCACAGAACTGGAATTCTTGACCGCCTGTGTTCTTGCCAGTCGTTTAGTATGCCGACCAAGCGTGTTTTTTCGAGCGGAAGATCGACAAATGTTCCCTCTTCCTCGGCTTCTTCCTGTTCCTCCATGTCCTCCTCCTCAGGCTCGCTGGTGTCGATAAGCGGAAATGCACGATGTGGACGTTGGGTTTGGCGAACCTCGTTTGGGTCAACTTTGCGTATTGCAAGACAGTTTTTTCGGTTGATTCGCAATGCTTGGTCAGGAGTCAGAAATATTACTTTAGGTAGGTTATGTTTTTATGGCATTTCTTTTTTTGCAAGTGGCATCATAATTGATTTCAAAGTTAACTTCTAATCAGATCGAGCTACCTAATTAATGAAATCTGACTTTCATCAAGATGGTGTCATAATCACCAATCATTTGATGCACCCTATTTGTAAGTATCAGATCATTCCTTGGCGGAAATGAACTAAACCAATAAACCGTGGACAGGTACTTCGCCTTCAAAACTATAGTCTTCTCGAAACAAACCACAATGTTTTTAAGTGAATTGTTGTACCACACATATGCTTGTCAAAACATAATTTGATGAAGGCCCGCGATGGCGTGTTTCTTGTTGTAGCTCTTAATAATTGATGAAACTTTACGAAACTTTCCTTTTTTTGTATATAAAATATGAAAGAAACATTCGCGAGGAGTTGTCCATTAAGAACTTTGAAAAAATGGAGTATGTCGCATTTTTTTCCAGTAACAGTACGTGTGCCGAGTTTACCTTCACACTTCATGTTAGTAACTATCTAGGACTACGTGCATTGATGTTCTGTTGTGCAGTTATTCTTCAATGATATCCCATACTTGGGGCACATCTGCGCTGTCTATAATTCAATCATCGACCTACGGTATATTATTCCCCGTTGGTCAGACCATTTCTTTGACCGCTGGCTGACCACACTAGATGAACACGAGTGACGATGATATGCCGCTTTAGCTATTGGTAGGAGAAGTTTCGTAATGTATTGATTCTGGATTTATTTTACTTCGTGATACTTTTGGAATGATCCACGACAGATTTTCGTTTCATTTCTTCTTTTGTTCACCTTCTTCAACTTTTTTCCTTCCATTCCCTTCTCTTGTCTTTCCCACCAACGATGCTATTTGCGCATCCCTCCTATACCATTTCTCTATTCACCTCCCCCGAACACCGAGAGTGGTATCTGAGTATCGAAACCTGGTTTACCTTTCCTGACTTCAGTTTTCCACAGTTGTGTCCAACAAACCGTGTCTTCTTTTCACACTTTTTGTCTTCTAATCTGCCCTTTTATTGCATGGGGTGTTTCGTGGGCGCTGTCTAATCTTAAGTAGCAGTTGCGTCCTAAAACTGCCTCTATTTCTCATCCTCCTCCACAGATCCTCTTATTTATTTCCTCATCCATGCCTCGACTCCTCTTCATCATTTTCCCTTCCGAATTATCTTCCTCACGTCTTATCATCCCGTTTGACAAAAGAATTGTTACCTGTGTTCTGATGAAAAAGTCTTTGTCGTCGAATTCTGTAGCATCTTTTTTGATGAATTATTACAATAATTGTTGATTATCCGATTCATATTTCAATATCACCAATCTTTATCGCGGAACACCTATGGTATATTTTGCAATAACTCACCAAATATAACATGTTTAGCTCGACGCCTTTCACCATTTCGCCACATATTTATTGTAATATTTATCAAACTTTTCTAGGATACATGTTTGTACATTTTTGTCGCAGCATTAATTTGATGGTATACATGCAGTGATTTTGGGATTGATTCCAAAACGACAAAATAAGGCTAGATTCGAACAGCATCGTTTCCTTGTGGCGTCATCTATATTTTTATAATCACCACCCCCAATTGTTGAGCAGTTGGAGAATGGAAAGGCAATTTTGGCATGAATAGAAACATGAATATTCAGTCATATACAGTATGTACAAGCTCATCGATGATGATTATTTTCAGTTTTTAACAAAATTAAAGTTTAATCATTCCGTGGAATATGCTTTTAATTCTATATAATTATACAGAATAAGCATATTTCTATATAAGCACACAGAAAATGCTGAAATATTTTTCAACAACACGTCTACATGTAAACGGTAGTCCCGTTCGGCCCATAAAAACTGAAGTGTGTCCCTATCAATCTGTTCACAGAAGCTCGCATACTCGAGCTCACAAAACGCTTTCTGCTACATAGTAGCCATTTTGGATACTTTGTTCCTGCTGCCACCTGGGCGTTTAAAGCAAAGTTTGCAAGTGTGCGTTTTCAACTTGGACTTTTTCCCTTTCTTTTCGTGTGTCATTTAATATTATATCTGCAATACTTATAACTGTATATATTTTTTATGACCCGATGAAACCCGATGAACCCTGCACATGTATAAAACGAAAATAACGAGTGATAAACGTGTTTCCAAAAGTTTTTCAACATGCGCTTTGCAAAAGTTCAAAAACATGTTATCTGCAAAATGTTGACACGTGTTCCTAAGGAATCCGTGTTTAAGCTACTGTATTTTATTCACGTGCGACTTCAATGTACAGCTGTACATGTAGGCCTACTGTAAATCTCGTAAAACATTCGGGACGAATGCCTTTCTGATTATTGATAATCTTTTCTGGAATATTTGTAATCAACTTCTTTTTATCTGCATGATGGCTTTGCTTTCTCGCGTCTAGTTTTAATTAACGCTGACCTCGCGTATATCCTCGACGGACTTTTTATTGCGCCGTAAATAGCTGTCTGCGAGTAAACGTCCTCCCAGATTCAACATCCTATTAATTATGCGTTTATTTTTGCAACCAGCGAAGTGCCTGCTAAATAAAATCGCACGGCGTTTTCACCGAGCGAATAAAAACAGCATTCTGCTAGAAAATCCATGAGGCATTTATAAGATGACATTTAAATTTAGCCTCCAATTTTCTGCTAGGAATTTGCCAAAAAAATTCCGCATGCATACCCAACTTGTAATTAGTGGACGCGCAGGCGTCGTTATCTTGGCAACTTTATAACTTGAATTCACTCGTGAATTAAACGCCGCGCTTGCTATTAAACGCGGAGTGTCCGCAATAAAGCCATTTGGTCGTGTTGGTTCTCGAATTAGGTGGTAATTTACATCCCATATCGAGCCAGAAATGCGGCGCAGGCACTCTTTACGAGGTAATTGCTGTTTTCGCGGAAAATTTCCCATTTCGGCTAAAATTAGCTCGGATGCTGCATGCAGCGGCACGAGACGGATTTGCGGGGCTGAGTGGTCTTCTGAGCATGCTCTTTTGCATTGATGCGCTAATTTTTTTATCTGCATGTTATTGTCTTTAAAATTACTAGCGGAAAAACCCGGCTTTGCCCGGGGTTAAATTGCTTCGAAAGGTAAAAGTAACCTAACGCTACGGGGCTCCG
>JAQGAO010003355.1:0-17184 GCA_034697705.1 Ommatoiulus sabulosus | reverse complement strand
ATTGTTCTAGTAATGTCCTGGGCTGGTCTCTTCAGCATTCTTAACCAAAAGGAGAAAGTCCTCTGTGAGAGATGAAGGGTTATGGGGGTTAAGAACAGCTCATTGTTTATAAGGTAGTCTGGCGAGGTGGGATTTAATAGGAATATTCGCTTGAAGTATTTTTCTTGGATGTTGGAGAAGTTATTAAGTCGGTCCCAGGCCCATACGGGGGCGTTATATAGTAAGATGGGGAGTAATAGGGAGTCGAATAATTTCTGGTGGGTGTGAATATTATTTAGCTTTTTTGTGGAAAAAAGGCGAAGCATGATTCCTAGCTTTTGAAAGGTTTTAGTTTTGAGGTTTTCTGAATGTTTTTTGAAACTACCATTGGATTGAAATCTTATTCCGAGGTAGTTCCAATTGGTAACCACCTCGAGTGGGGTTTCCTTCCAAGTGAAGGTGTTATTACTTAGTTTCCTTTTTCCACGGGCGAATATGATTATTTTTGACTTATTGGTGTTAAGTGTTAGGTTATTTATTTTAAAGTATTCGCTGAGCGCTTTGATCGCTACTCGGAGCTTACATCTTGAAGGTGCAGTGATGGCTATATCATCTGCATATAATAGACATTTAAATTTTTTATCTAGAAATGTATATGCCGAATTTATTGGTAGGGACGATGGAAGGTCTGCCAGAAAGAGGATAAACAAAAGTGGGCTCAGGGGGTCTCCTTGGAGTACTCCAGATGTGATATTAATAGGCTGTGTAGGGCCATCAGATGCTTCGATTATGAAATTCAGGGAAGCATAGTAAGAGGAAATGTTATTGATTAGATGTTCTGGAAGGCCGAGGGCTTTAAGTTTGGACCATAGCAGAAAGTGGTTTACGGAGTCAAAAGCGCGTGAAAGGTCGGCAAAAAAGGTGTACAGAGCTTTTCTTGGTTTAGCGTTGTTAGATTTGATGAGTGAATTGAGGATTAATATTTGGTCTTCGGTGCCCTTGTTACGTAGAAATGCTGTTTGTTCAGGGGGGAGTGCATTAGTTTGGGTTGCCCAGTTATAGATGCGGTTAGTTATGATCGTCATATAAAGTTTGGCTGCTGTGGAGACTAGGGAGATGGGGCGGTAATTTGCTGGGTCCTGTCTATCTCCTTTTTTATGGATGGGTCGAACTAGGATTGATTGCCAGGCTGATGGGAAAATATGGGAGTGAAACACTTTATTAAATAGTTCTAGGAGGAACTTGTTAGTTTCGTTACTAACCTGGCTGATCATTTCAGGCAGCAGTAGATCCAAGCCTGGAGCTTTGTTTTTTTTTTGTTTTCCTTGAGCTGCTACAAGTTCCTGTAAGGTTATGTCCTCTGTCCATGATTGGCTTACCGTAATTCTTGTTGGAGCAAGGTTATTTTTCATTTTTGCCAAATATAAGTTTAGCTTTGTAAGGTTTTGTTTATGTGGTGGCTCGTATAGAGTAGTATAATATTTTTCCCATGTTTTTTTGTCAATTGAGCACGAGGAGCCAGCAAATCTAGCTTTGAACTTACCTATGGTGTTCCAAAAATCAGTTGATGTTTTGCTGTTCATTATTTTGTTGTGCCAGGTTATAAGATACCTACCCTTAGCCTCCCGACAAATATTCCTATAAGAAGATTTGGCACTATGCAGAAGGTTAGACTTGGAGATGGAGGGGTTGCACAGGAACTGATGCACTGCGTCCTTGAACTGGTTTTTTGCATACTTGCAGTCTCCGTTGAACCAGGGTGATTTGTGTGTTATAAGTGAGGGGTTATTTTTGAGAAATACCAGGTTCAGTGTTTGACATAGTATGTTGATACTGGAAAGGAATGAATTGTACAGGGAGTTGATGGAGTCTCTGCTCCCGATGAGGCTGGTGAGTTTTTTTCCAAGTTCAAGATGAAAATGAAATTTAAGCTCCGGTTTCCATAGATATTTTTTTGCAGGTACGGTTTGAGCAGTGGGGATTGCTTGATTACCTTTTGTGGATATAGAAGTAATGATGGGGAAGTGATCGGATATAGTCGTAGGATTTATTTCAAAATTGATAATATTATCAAGGAATTTTTCATTGACAAGGGCCAGGTCTATAGTGCTGAATGAGTAGTTGTCGAATCGGGTTGGGGCTCCTGCCGAGTCCGCATAAGTTCTCCCATTGAGGATGGTTAAGGAGTGAGTGGTAATTACTTTTTCCAGCCATTTACCTTGATAGTTCGTGAGTGTGTCAGAGGTAATTCTGATTGGAAAGATTCTTGGGTTGTTAGTGTATATTGGCATTTGGATATTCACCGTGTTAACCCGTGCATTGCAGTCTCCTATTATTATGAGGGGAATATTTGTGGGGTGGTTATTAAGGAGGGTTTCAAATTCTGTTCTGAGTAACTTGGACATTGAGACAGGGAGGTAGACTCCAATGATTGCTACATTTCGCTTTGAATTGGTATATTTAAATTGGGCCGCTATCCAATTCTCGTGTATAATGGTACCTGGGAGCAGGTTCACAATTGTTTTCTTGTATCCAAGTATGAGGCCGGCTATGGGTCTTCCAAACCGATTTGGTTTTTTGGCTGGGGAGAGGATAGTGCTGTGTGGCAGGTTGGATAGGTTGATTGGGTGAGTGGTCCAAGTTTCGGATAAGCAGAATATATCGGTTTTTCTCAGGAGAGAGGTGGCTTCTTGGTCTCTTAATAGGTTGTATATTCCCCTGATGTTCCAGCCACAAATTTGGCTAGTGTTATCTTTGGCTCTGATGGGTTGCTACGTATGAGGATTTGTTGTAGTCAGGGTAGCTGTCACTGGGACAAAGTAAGGTACTGGGGGGTTAAGTGTTTGGCTTAAAGGGTGGGTTGGTTGTGCTATATTAGTGGGAACAAAGGGGTGGGGGGGTATACCTCTGTTAGGGGGGAGAGAGTTATTGATGATATCGGAGGCGGTTATATGGGGGGCTGTCATAGTTATGTTATTTGGGGAAGTAAGGTATTGGAGAGGTGCTGCGTTGGGGGAGGGGCCACGTTGATGTTGTCGAGGGTTTGCTAGAGTGTGAGTGTAGGGGGCATGATAGGGGTTGTATGGAGGGAGCGTCCATTGGGGAGGAGGGTTGATTGCGTTAGTTAGTAGGTCCACCGTGTAGGAAATGTTGTTAAGTAGTAAGGAGCCCTCTTTTAGGGTTGGGTGTTGTCCACTTCTCTTTAAGTATTGGAAGTGGGGTAATAATATTTTCCTTTTAAGTATTGTTGCTTTGCAGTAGCTTCTTTCTAAAGATAATTTAGTGTAGATTGGATTTGTCTTCAGGTGTTGAATAGCCTTTATGAAAAATGAGAAGAATTTGTCACAGTCAGGTCGCGAGTTGAATTTTATAATAACTGGTGGTTTTGGATTCAAATTTTTCCGTACACACATTCAAAACTACTGGATTTAAGAAATTTATGCATCAAGTCTTGTTATTTATTATACACATTATTAGGCAATTCCCGTTCCTGTAATTCTTATCAATTAAGAATTGATTAGAAAATTTTTACAGTCGTTTGAATTACGATAGAATTATTTTTCAAATATTTCGAACTTTCCACTGTACTTTGCAGAACAAATTGAGAAGGCCCTAAACATAATACTCCTTCCTTAAATTTAGAAGTATATTCCATGCTTATATTTTCCTTTGTTGGAGAATTAGTTTGATCGATTACACAGAACGTGTATTTACATTTAAACGGAAGTCGAAGAGATTCGTCGTGTTCTCCTAAAAGAAAACGTATAAATATTGAAATGAATTTTTTCTCGCCACTTCCCCAGCCATTTAAATGCAATTCAAGATGCGCCGTGTATCCCACGTGACTCGTTTTAAATGGTTTACTCATCAAACACAATTTAACCCCATCGATTTCATCTCTCTTCTTTTTTAAATAATCGTTGATTCGCCACAAAAAGACACCATCTTGGGCCTCGATTTGCTTCCACATAAAAGCAACGGGCTCGAAAATGATTTTAATCAAAATAGCGTCGTTTTTCACGTAGTTGTTTTTGCCTTGAAAAAGACACGGAGGAAAAAACCATGAACGTGAAAAAGAATTTTCCATCATGTCTTTTGCGGAATTCATTTTACACTTTGGTCTATCAATCATTTCCACGTTATTTTTTCTCATTGACGTGCTTTGATCGATCAAAATAAATCTCCTTGCATGGAAACAAGGCTCTAAACTACTGTTAGCAGCCGTAAATTCAAGATTAATATGAACATATGCAGAATCTTTAGTCGTGAGGATGAGTGGCTTGAATTGTTGTCCATTTTGATTGGTGAAATAATTCTCGCTTCGAAATGTAAATGGTTTCTTTTCCACCAAATCCTTCATAATTTTCGTGATTCCCATAATTTTCCAAAGAAATATATCCGGAAGAATGTCCCCGCCATCATCTGTTAAAAAGGTCATTGCACAAAATCAGAATGTATAATGTGTCACTTATACATAAACGAGGCATGTGAAAACTTAACCATTCTATTGAAATTCTACTCTCTAGTTAAGTCATAACACGAATTTAGAACATGGAATGTACACGTCTTTGCCTCGCTTATGTCATCGAAAACTTTTAACGCTATGACAGAAACATGAACGCAGCAAGGAATTGACACGTCATTATACATGTCAAGGGTTACTAAAGTGTGTTTTTTACATGTTTAAAATTCTGGAAAATGTTCGAAATTCAAGCACAAGTTGGAAATTCTGGAAAATCTACAGAATTTCTGAAAATGTTCAGAATTCTGGAAATTGTTCGAAATTCAAAAAATGTTGGAAATTTTCTAAAATTGTCCAAATCTTACAAAACGCTCGATATGTTCAGAATTTTGAAAAACGAATGAAATTGTAGAAAGTTTTGGAATGCTTGTTTTTTTTCATTCATTTAAAATTTGCAATCACGACCGGCATTTTAAATTATTTTGTAAAATTTGATTAATATTTTTTATATTGGAACATCTAGAATAATTTAACGAGAAAAAGAGTTAGCTTAAAAAGCTGCATAAACTTGCTTGGCGGTAATGCTATATATGTACACACTTGTAAATTATGATCGAATTATGAGATGATACGACCGGATTAGGCGATTTATTTTATTAAAAGACAGCGTAGTAAAAAATCAGGTCTGAAGATTACGATGGAATAAAATGGCTGACCGAATTAAGCGTGATATCGCTGTATTTCATAAAAAGAAGTTTTTCCGAAATGACGATATGATGAAAAGCCGAAACTTTCCTCGAAACATGGATATTAAAATGATGAACAGTACCTTTAAGGCGATATTGCAATTCTGTCAATCGTTTCTCCAATAATTCCAAACGTCCTTCTTGTTGAGATTCCATGGCTCGTAATTCTTCTTTGTGCTCAAATTTTAACGTTTGAATTTCCTTAAAATCACACAAAACAAAAGGCACGATTTCATTCGATACGTTTAATTAGTTTGTTAAGATATTTCACAACTGGTCCAATTTCTATGAGGAACATGTATACAACGAAGATTCTTTTAAGATTTTAATCAAATGTTTGAAATGCAAAAACATCGTATACGTTTTTCGTTTTTGGAGACCTGTATACCTACAGTTATCTCCCGTTTTATATGGGTGAAATAGCTCGCAATTTACAATTTTACATTTTCTTACTAAACATTTCAAATAAATTAAAAAAAAATTCATCATCTAGTGACCACTATGTGCAATAGTAAAAAATTTACTCCCGATTCTCATAAAATATATACTTTAATGATTAGCAATTAATATTTCCAATCTTATTCTAAAGAATATTCTCCCACTCGTAAACATTTTTTAGAAAATTTACTTACTAATTTTCTCCGATTCTCAGCTTCCTCCATCGCTTCTTTAATATGTCGCGTCATTTCCGATCTCAAAAGTTCTGCTGAACTTTTATTTTGCATCTCATCTTCAATCAACTATAAGACCAATCTCACATTTACATTCAAACGAATTTCAAATAATTTTTAAATATAAATGAACTTATATAAGATGGCAACCTTTCTAAAAATGAGGGCGTTTGACTCTAGAAGTTTTTTGCCACCTTCATCGATGCTCTTAACGGTATCATTAAGTATCGTTATTTTATTTTCGATTGCTCCAAACTTTTCATTACTTTTAGCAAGAATAGTTTTCATTGCTCCAATTTCTCCTTTACATAGATGCTCTTCTTCGGCCATCTAAAAAGAATCAGTCAAATAAATATTAATGCATTTTTCTTAAATAAAATTATTTAACTTTTGATAAAAACCTTTTTCATGTTAGTATCCTGTACTTCCACATTTTCGGTGAGCGTAGCCATTGTTTCATTAAGCTTAGTCAATGCTTCTTTTATGCTTCGGACATCATCGGTCAACTGCTCAATAGCCTCGGCAATTGGATTTGATTTGTATACTTTGGGCAACAGCTTCTTCGTGGAAAATTTACATCTTTTAATGTGGTTCTGGTAAGTAAAATAATTATTTTAATTTTAAACAGCGTTTTACGTCACAGTTATGCTTAATTTTCCGATTTTACTGAAAAAATTAAACTTGCAACGATCAATTTTTATTATTATATTTTTTTACGAAATTTTAATATACATTATATAAACGACACATTTATTACCTCAAGTTGTATATCTTTTATATTTTCCGTATATTGTTTTATGAAGTTGTTAAAAAAAATACTATATGGTTGTCAATATCAGGAAATTTAAGAAAATAAAGTAATAAGATATAAATTCTGAATTGAATATGTTAATATTAGTATGATCTTCCCATCATGAGAATGAATATTGTAAAAAAATTGCAACTTGCAAATAAAGATAATAAAGTTAGCTTGTTTAGCTTTTCCATTATCACACTAATGACATTTTCGTCTATTGGATAAGAATTCTGTGGTTTCTGTATCGCTGATGACCTCTGTTGGCTATCAGGGAATTGAATAGAAGTAATTTTTTATCAATGAGACCGCAGTTAAGGGTTTAGGAGTTGAGCTGAAAACTTAAATCATAGGCTCAGATTCAAAAAGCCTAACTTTAAACAGATTAAGAATTTATCTTAACTTAACCAAACATTTAAAGCTGGTCATACACGAGGCAAATTACATCTGGAAACTTACCAATTTTAAGTGTGTCCGAAAAGTCAAGCGCATATTTCTGAGCATTTTTTAGTTTTCCCCATTAGAATTCACATTCCAAAAAACAGAACTTTTTGAACGTGCCATGTTTTCAGAGATAATTTGCCTCGTGTATGATCAGCTTAAAACTTGTAGAAACTTACGTTTAGAATCTTAAAAATCACTTAAGACCCCAGATGCAGTCAGTCATTTTTTTTTAATAAAATTGGTATCTTTACTGTTTTTGACAACAGACTAGCTTAACTACAAAATTTTAGTTAAAATATTCTTTAATTTAATGAATAATATATATCAACCAATTAACGAACATTTTCAAAAAAATTATGGTAATCATAGCTAATTGTTAATCTTCTTAAAGTCTTTATCAAGTTGTCCAAAGTGGGCAATTTTTCAATGCTTACCTCAAAATCTTTCAACTTCACCATGTCTATGCACCCATTCTTTTTGAATTCGCATTCTATTGGCAGCTCGAACAATCGTTTCTCAAAATCCTGATCAAGAGTATTCTAGAAAAGAAAATTATTTAAATTTAACACAATCACACCAAATACATTCTTCACTGTTACAAATGGTTCACGGAAAATTCTTTGCTGGCAATTTTTCGCCAGCAATTCTTCGCCGCTCGCAATTCTTCGCCGCCCGCAATTCTTTGCGGGTGACCTAACCTAACATAGCCTAATCAAACATGCCCTAACCTAACCTTAATCAATCTTTAATTATATTATGCCCAATGTTTTCTTACCTAAACGGGGGCTCCGCCCCCAAATTCCCGGCGAAGGGGGGCTCACGCCCCCCTTGGACCCCCATCAGTGGGGGCCTGCAGCCCACACACCCCCACAAGGGGGCTCCGCCCCCTGACCCCCGCTGGCCTAACATAACTAACCTAGGCGACGAATTGTCCCTGGCGAAGAATTGCTGGTGAAGAACTTTCCACGGCGAAGAGTTGCTGACGAAGAATTGCTGGTGAAGAATTGCTAGCGAAGAACTTTCCGGATATGGTTACGAATAGTTAAAGAATCACACCGTTTCGAGGATTGTGTCACAAACTGGACAAGGCTGCTGGAAATTTCTGAGATAGCACATGACGCAGAAAAGATGTTTGCAGTTAGAATAACAATGGTCAATGGCTAATCTGTAGCACGAAGAACAGCGGTACTCCTTCGATTCGTCATCGGTACCAAAGGGTCTCGCCGAACCGAATTGTTCTTGTAAGATCATTTTGGATTTTGTCGATGTACCTGAAGAACTGTTTAAGTCTTGGTCATCATGGTCATTTTCAACATTCGAGGTTTCATCATGATAAAGTGCAGCAATAGATTCGGAGAGATCCTTAGCTTCAGCCATTTCGGTTTTTGTAATGAGTAAATTGCAATTCTAGCTTAATGCATTTCCTAGAATTTGTGGCTTCTATTTATATTAAATTCGTTATCTATTTTTATCAAATATGTTGCATTGTCTATTGGATTTTATTCTTTGCACATATTTTTAGGACTAACATTGTTGAACTCAAAAGTGTATTTTTCGATGAAGATTAGATTTTGCGTATTGACATAACACTACTTTTATAACCCATTAAAAAACAAAAATAATCAGAAGGCAGAGTACAAAGATAAAAAAGGTACCTACTAAAATAAGAATGTATTTATTAATAATGAAATGGGTTAATCTAACTTTGAAATAACGCAATACTAGTGGGAGGCTGACAAAAAAATGGTTGATATAACATCATTTATATTAAAATGATAGCTACATATTGAATCAATTATCATCGACATTTATTGAAAAAGACCGAGGGCAGTTTTATCTTTAATTATTTGTGAAATATACCAGAGAATACGTGACATCACTATCTTATTTGTTTCAAAAAATATTTCTCAAACATTACACCTGTCACAATTCAGCCATTTCAGAATAAGTTAACATTCTTTAATTTATCCGCGATAATGACAAGTTATAAAGCTGTATCAAATTTAAGAGAAATGTTTTGTTTAATTATTGGATAGATTTTCATTAACTTAACATCAAAAACTGTTAAAGAAAATTGAGGCAATTTAAAGTATCGTGATGAGGCATGCCTCACATGCGTCATATTGCAGAATCTCACAAAGAAATCAAAATGTTCTATTCATCTCTTTAAATTTCAATTTTAGGTTTATTTCATAAACTTTGCATTATTCTGTCAGCGTATTTTTAGCATTATCAAAGTTCTAGGAATTCCCGATTATTTCTCATTTCTTCAAAATACC
Source organism: Ommatoiulus sabulosus (assembly GCA_034697705.1). Lineage (NCBI taxonomy): Eukaryota > Metazoa > Arthropoda > Diplopoda > Julida > Julidae > Ommatoiulus > Ommatoiulus sabulosus. Next base: position 7,810 of record JAQGAO010003355.1, on the reverse strand, counting down.
AGAAATGTGTTCAAAACAATTCCAAATCTATGAATTTCCACTATTCTAGAATGCGTAAATTTAAGATTGAGAACATTGTCGTGTTCAGCAGCAAGTTTATCAGAACTGCGTTATTGACGCTTAAAAGGTTGTCTTAAGATTAAAAAAATTTAAATTTTAAACACATTATTATTTGCAATGATGGAACAATAAGTCCATCGGTAAATACAGGCAAAACCATATACGTGAAACTCGCGTTAGAAAAAGCTACATAAGTGGTAAAAATGTTCATGTCTGATGAACTAGCTCTATCTGGCATGAAATGCAATAACTTCTAAAAACCTCAATCGCTTCATCTTTGGCAGTAAAGTTTTCCCAGAAACTGTAACTTTTATAAATGCAACATATCTCTTTAATAAGTAATGTATTTCTAAAAATATACCTGCTTCTATTTCATACTTTTCAGATTAATACAACATTTAGATGCACGTGTGCATGTCGTGTAATTTTAACCCCAATAGCAGTAGCATTAAAAGTCGAAATGTTGATAAAGATATGATTGTTCCTATATTGTAAGAGCATGACTTAACTGGATTTAAAGGGCATAAAAATAATCAGAAGTCAGAGTACAAAATGATAAACTATTTATCTTCGATCTAATAAGTTCATCTAATCTAGAAATAACATAATACTGGCGCCTAGATCAACGTGAATTACTTACTAATAAAATAGTGCTGACATCATATGATAAAAATAACACCAAATATTTTTAAATGTTGTTTTGCGCAAATTTTATTATCTTTCCTAAATTAAGAATTAAAACTAACTGAACAGCAAGTTACATGTAAAATAGAACTAATTCCAGCATTATTCCCGAATTTTAAACTTAACAATGCTACCGTAAATACGGAAATAAACGCCGGGGCGCTTGTCTGCAATTTTTGAGAAACCCCCCGGCGATTATTTGAAATAGGCGCGTATTGCAGGTCCGGCGCTTGTCTAAAATTCTAATACCGGTACCAGGTAAAAGGAGCATACCGGTACCGTAAATAATACTTACCGGGGTACCTCCTCTGTGGATATTGGGTTAGAGGAGAGGATTAGCACGTCGTCGCCGAAGATGCATGATTAAACCCACATTTGGTAGCTGAACTAAATCGAGATTTGATTTATCGCCAAGTTGGCGAATTTCCCGTGGGAAATATTTGAATGAACTAGGAAACCTGCTTGTAATAGCCGCCGGGGGCGCTTAAAAAAGCCCCCGGCGCTTAATGAAGGCCCGGCGCTTGTCTGCAATTTTTGAGAAATCCACCGGCGATTAATTGAGGTAGGCGCGTATTGCGGGTCCGGCTTTTATTTCCGTATTTACGGTAAATTTTAGCAATTCTATAAGGTGCTCTTTTTCCTGACCGAAAGCGCGCAGCCTTCAGCAGAATACCAATGCAGCCCAAACGCACAATACGGAGCGCCAGCGCCATCCAGGGACGAGGAAACGCAACCAGTTATTTATAAATATTTTAGTCCAGAAACCCTATACCGAAACGCCCGAACATTTGGTAAAATTGCGTGTATTTTTTGTGCAGTTTTACCTCGTAAATTCACGGCCATTAAAATGCGCAGTTCGTTATAGCGCTGCGGGCTTTGTCGAACATAGTCGGATAAAAAGAAACGACACAAAGGGTTAGGTGGTTGCAAAATGCAACTGGCAATTCCAGTGAAAGTGAAAATAAACACTTGTGCGCAAACAAGCAACCCCATTCGTCGACGCGGCGTAACAAAACATCCTTCTGTCATTTTTGCGCGCATTCATGAGGACCTTTAAAAATACGACACGAAACACGTGGCGCGCGCGTGCCAAACAAGTTCCATTTCTTTAGTGAAGCTTGAGTCGTACGCGTGACTCGGCAAAATAACCTACATTAAATGCGAAAACCCCATCTGCACAACACTTATCTAAAGACAGTGACCTGTGCGACATGACCTTGAAAAATATCGCGAGGGAAAAAGGAAAAGAAAAAAAACACCACCCGAATGGCCATCTTGTGAACCCAGTAACCCACTTCTCCAGACAACAGCCACCAACAACGCCAACGAAAATTACATAAGGATCTTACGTCACTAGCTTGACATGATAAAACAATAATACATGTACAACGAACAACGTGAAAGATGAATTCTACAGAATCTTTGAAATTTCAGGAGCATTAAGAGCGTATCTAGAGTCAATCTTTGCTCAATGACAAGTTTACATGCATGTACTGTACATGTACAACTACGGCGAACCCTCGATGCATCAGATTAACCATTTATTTGTTTTGACAAGCAAAGACCAATAACGAGGGAAGATGCTTCGGAAAATGAAAGTGAATCTTCACGAATACCCTGGCATAATCTCATAAATCCGATGCGAACGCTTAGTTGATTAAAATGCGAGAATTTTCAAATAGCTCCTGGTGAATCACTGAAATCCATTAAATCTTTTATTTGGCAGGTTATCAATCAGGTAATACTGTACGATGATTTAATTGCAGCTATGCATTTGCACCACTATATCCTTTGATAAATACAAGTTGAACTCGAGGATTGGAATCTCCCTTAACTACTGTTGTAAACAGATGGAATTTTACTATATGAGAATTTTTCCAATTTCAAGCAATCGAATATTGGTGAAGGGCTTGGATGCATTCTCCCACAAGCTACAGTATATGGGTTAGTGTATATGTCCCGTAAAATGGAATGAATTAGACATCACAATAAGTTAAATCCGTGACTATCTGTCTCTAAAGACAATATTCTCCAAGAATTAAACGTCCAACCACAACATATTGGCACAAATCCCTTTTGCTTGGCCATGGCCGTCGAGGTACAACTTGTGCATTGACCCCTTCGTCGTGTTTCGTTCGGCAAATACGACTTTCCATTTTTAAATGTTTACTCTGGCTTAAACATTAGCAGCACGATGGAAAATATTTACATACGTGCCGTATACGCAGACATGCAAATACGATGCAGAGATATGAAATTTAATATCTTGCCCGATTCACTTTGAATCGACGAGTCCAAGATTGCACCAGCGCCGTTAGTTATTACGTATTTACGACTCGATCCCAAAACATACTCTGGAGGTTGTTGTTTTTATACAGTATTTATCAACGGAATTCCACGCGCATGATTTATGATGATTGATCAGTTATAGTGAAGAAACAGCGTAAACAAGTCACAATACATTGTACAAAGTTCCAGCGAACATGCAGTTCTTGTTGAAACAGGAGCAGGGTCAGAGCATTTTTTGTTCACTCCACGAAACAAGTTGTCTCATCTAAGTTTACACTATTCGAAATAGCCGCGTATACTCGTTAAATTCCTCGCGCAGTCTAAACAAAAACAAATTGCATACTCAAAAACTATCGTGACCAAAGCGGCTGATCAACACATGTACCTTATCTTAAAAAACTATATTTTTGTCATGGCCGCTCGTATACGAGACTAACAAACAGGCCAGGAGATTGCTGCGACGTTATTAAATAAACCAGTGATATATTAAAGTAGCTTCGAACGTTAAGTGGCCATCTCTGGTGGACGCTCGAATCAACCTACTTGAATGATCCTAAACTTCAAAGGCGATTTATTTAGTATTCGAGTGAAGTGGCTATACCATATGCTTTGGAGTTTGTTCGCGTGCGCCAATGCTTAGCAACGGAACGTTTCAAGAATAATAAGTCTCGCACTTAACGAGTACAGAACATTTTGAAAAACGCTTTTCTTCCCCTAGCTTTTTCACGGCAAAGAAAAAAAAATTGCAGTTTTGTTCATCAAGTAGATGTCACTTAATGACATTCCTCAGGTTTGCGCAAAAGGAAGGCACGAGCCGAGAGAGAATTACGAGACTCGAGCGTGTCCAGCTTCAACACACATTTGCCAGAATGTCTACACACTGGATACGGCCAAGTCTACATGGCGTTGCCAGAATGTACAGTACTGTATACTGTATATACGGCTGGCAACGAAGTTAATTAAAGCCACCCACTGTCAAGTAAGCCCTAGCGATAACGACAGGTTGTCGCTGCAGTATTGAAATTCCGCCAATCAATCGCCGAAACAATCTAAGGTCAAATGCGAGGGGTAAGGGAACTTTTAAGCGAAAACCAAATCCTTATAGCTCGCAAGGTCACACGCACGGTATTTCAATTTACCATTGAAAAGACATTCCAGCACGTGCGCTTGCATGGATTTTCTTTTATGAATCATAATTTGCCCATACGCCCGTGCAGTGAGCGTACGTTGCAGTTGCCACGGTCCATGGTACACAACGTTAACGAAGATCGGTCGCAGAATATCCGAATATAAAACCGAAATATGAATTAACCAACACCGCAATCGAAACCGAAATATGAACCAACACAGCAAATAAGCCCATTTTTTGGACTGTCTTTATGAACGACCCCGTTGAAGTTGAGCAATGCAGCAGTGCATGACCATGCTGTTCGATGACCATATTGTTGTCGTAGTTGTGATGCGAGTTCCGCAACAGCTAGCCACAGCCATCTTGGCGGTAAATCTAAAGTTAATGCATTTAACTGCGATAAGAGGCAATCGAACGCGAAATTTGAGAAATGTACATTATACAAGCACTATGCGTGTACATGGATTAATTTAAAATATACGACAAATGTCATGATGCACATTCGTGACTCATCAACATTACCAACAGCCGAGCAACTGCTCATGCTCTGAGCAAATGCTTTCCTCCGGAGGCTGCAGTGTGCTGCGATTCGGATTATGTAGTATTGATTTCGCTTCGTGTTGCGCGTTATTAACAATTAGGCCGACATTAAACGGTTTTAACGACGAATTAATTGGTGAGAACACGGAGCGAGTGTTGCTTTCGCCAATTTATATTTTTCGCGCACTGTTGCGCGCCTATTTTTAGAAAGATAATAACCGCGGTAATCTTCTAAAGCAACCACGCCATTAGAAATGTGCGGGGGTGGGCAGGGCGCTCGTTTTCAATTCAACGCAGGCAGAACACATAAACCTAGCTCGCAAGGTCGAATATACTTCTGTTCTATGGGACAAATATGTTCCGCTCATCTATCGGCTCGGTGCCAAACTGACCGTCACGGGTCATGTTGAAGCAAAATTAAACAAGTAACAAATTGATTCGATTGAAAAATGGCATTAAAACTAATTCGCCCAGAATGCACGAAAATGCTCGTCATCATTGCCAGGCAATAAAAATTGAGAAATTATCAACGCGTCATAAATTTTACAAACGTATAGTGAAGCGCCCATAATTACACATTCTTGAATCGCGAAGCTAATGCTTCGTTTCCTAATTTTTAACAAAAACGTCAAAACAAATATTTTTTTTAAAAAAAAAACTATAGTAAACCGTTAAAAATGTCGCATGCATGTACATCACTTTCTTTGAAATACATGTACATATAGACAATAATGTCGTCAAGAATTCAGTTGCGCAAAATGTTTTATAGATGGCGCTTAGATCGATTTCAACTTTCCCAATCATCGGATCAGTTTGAATGGATTTCATTCAAGAGATCCATAAATAAGACATGTCCTTGATTGGTATTTTGCGAGCAAATCTTAAAGCAATATTTAATGTGCGTACATTAGAAAGTGTTCAATGGTTCATTAACAACGAGGACATTGAGTGAAGTTGTAAATCATGACTGCAAAAAAGTGTCATTCGTAAAGCATCTCTCCGTCGAGTAACGTTAATATAATGAAATTGTGCAGTTTAGCTGAACAAATGGAATTAATTTATGGTTTATTAGGGAACAGTGCTCATTATAGGTACAGGATGGATGATAGCGTATCGTTCAACATCATACGTTGTCACGTACAAGTATAGCAGCACGCAGATTTTGTCACGACATCGGTTTCTCGATCGTCCGCAAGAGGGCGCCGCTGCTCACCACCGCGCGGGTAATTATTGATTGGAGATAGTAATAAAAGCGAGAGCCATTCCCCATAAATCTGCCGCGCCATGCTTTAACGCTACACCACTTTTGGAAATTACATGTAATTAACTTTCCATCCACGCACGCTTTAAAAACTAGTTAAGCTGGAGTGAACGGCGAGCATAAAAACGTAAATGAATTGATTGAAACACCAACCCCAATTAACATATACACAAGACGAGAAATGCCGAGCGAAAACAGCAAGTCGACGTTAAGCTCCGGAATATTAATTCAGTTTGATTCAGGGCGTGGGCCCCGTGCGGGATATCGTTGTTTGCTCTCTTATAACATGTACAGTAGATCAGTGCAGTATACCGAACCACAGATCTGTTACACCAAACCGACAACATGGTGTCGGTGTACCGAATTTCGGATATAGGGTTCAAAACGCAGCCACCAAGCCTATAAAAATAGCGTTTAATTATACGTTTCCTGCATAAACGACCTTCAGCGCAGGCTACACAGGACGACTTTGGAAATACGAACGAATTCTAATAAACAGAGCGTATATAAGCTCAAATTCGGGCATCATAAGCTATACCAACAACTTAAGACAAAACACTGCACTGAGGTTTTAATTTAAACAGGAAGAGTATTGGGGGCCATCCATAAAGGACGTCCGGCAGGGAGGGAAGGATGGGAGGGTTCAAGGAAAGTGGACATCCGGATGTCAACGTGTGCTTAAACTGTCATCAGTTTTAGATGATAAATTTATTGCATTGGTTTTATTTTCTTGCTAGTCAATTTATAGGCAAATTTGCTGATTTCTTCAGCTTGCAAAGCCTGCATCATCTATTATTAAATACATTACTGTCCCTGTATATGGATGAAGAGTTCATTTTGGCCATTAAAACCGGGTGGTTTGGTATTTTGTTAGGGGGAATTCCGTGTTCCCTATAATATTCTGTAGGTCTGTGGTTCACTAATGGCAATACATGAATTTCAATGTAAAAATTTATAAAGAACATATTGAAAATTGCTTATGTAATCAACAAGCTGTTTTCAAAATTGGAGGGGACATGGGGGGGTGGAGGGTTACATAAACAGGACAAGGGCGGATAGGGGAGGGGAGCGGGGTCTAAAAACCTGGAAAAATACAGGACGTCCTTTATGAATGATCCCTTGGCTCAGTTGTAAGACAGACTAATTGCATATTTAAACGATTGCTATTTTCTCGTGTTTGCTTTAGCAGTTCCAAAACCACTACACTTGATTAAGTTGAATATTTATTCGGTTAATCGACTGACTTGAAATGTCGGAACAACCCGCAGTAAAAATACTGATTTTAAATTCAAGGGTTAATATACGTAATGTAACCGGCCATTTGCTCAGCTGGGCTCACGATGGATTGAATTAAGCTTTGGACTTCTGGGTCCTGATGATTTGCTCAACTGCTTATGCTGAATTCACAACCAAACAATTGAAGACAAACGGTTGACACACACGCGCAGATCAAATTTGCTAAAAACGCCATACGTCATTTCTACGTAATTTCTATTTGTTTGGCTGACAAAAACGAAATGGTCGAGAGGCCTCTTTTGTCGTAATAAATCGCATTCATTCTATAATCTATATAAAAACATAAAATGATAACCGAAAAAGTCAGTCCGAACCATTCCATAATACACGGGAGAAAACCGGTGACGTTTTCAAGATGGCGTCAACGACCTGTTTATGTCTTCAATTGCTTGGTTGTGAATACATTACCAATTATTAATACCAACAAAAGTCCATGCAGAAGACTCGTACAAAGTTCAGACTTAAATTTCACAGTTTATGGGTGAGAGCACGTTGGCATTTATTCATGTGATTTGTTTACTTATTTTGAACCAGTGTCGCGTAGTGGTATT
>JAQGAO010003354.1:0-17186 GCA_034697705.1 Ommatoiulus sabulosus | reverse complement strand
TGCTAATGCGTTTTCAATTAGCACTTGTTAGCCCACTGGGTGGCGCCAGTGGTCGGTAAGTAAATTTCTTAATTTAAGTCTCAATGTGCTCCCACCCTATGGCTCGGTGTTTTTTTTATCTTGAAATGAAAAATTTATTTTCCATGATATATATATATATATTTTTATTGTGAGTGAATATATTAAATTCAAGCATCGTCATAATCGTTTACATCGCTTGCCACGGAGTTATGGAATAATCACCATGAGCCACACAATTCGTGTAGCTGTCTTAAGATCGCTGAGTCTTTACTTGATGACTATAGGTTTTTCGAAATAAAAAATGGACTGTTTATCTCTGGAGCCTATAATGAAAGTGGGATGAATGTGCATTTATGCCGGGCTACTTTAGATGTTGTCTTTTAAAATGGAATCATCTGATCCCTTTTATGTCTAGATTATACATTTTCGAGCCAGTTACTGTATCTTGCTATTCTAAAGAAAGGCCGACTTATATAAATTTCCGATTTGGACATCCACATTCATGCAGCAGCAGCACTTCCTTTTTTGAAATGTTGGGCTCGAATTCTCCGTGATAAACTGTTTTTTAAATGATTTGACTTGTCCAAAATCTTGAAGGTTGATATAAATTGGATATGTACATGGCATCCTATATTGAATCTAACCTAATTTTCTGAAATAAAATGTCGATGTGTGCAAACGTATGGATTCCGGTATGCGTAGGCGGTCGAAACTCCTCCGACTTTGGGCACCTGCCTAATTTGGGCATGTCACGTTGATAAAGAATATTTTATCCGCGTGGACTCTTGAAATTAAAGTAGGGACTACTTCAGGCCAAACTCAAGAATTTCACTGTGATGAATTTCTGAAAAATTAATTTAAAAATTTTCGTATTTCGTAAAGATTTTGATGAATTCAGAAACTTGTTTATAAATATTTTAGTTTTAAATAATTCCCGTATATATATTTACTGATATAAGGTGTATACGATGGGTAGATTTCATATCAACAATTTTGAATATTTGGGGAATCTTTAGTGTTGGGTATAGTTAGTGTGGAATTGTTTGAAAATGTCTTCCAAAATTCCAAATCAAGATCGATAAACAAAGTGATAACAAAGCTTAAACGGTGCGTTCATTTTCTTTACTCTTTTACATAAATAAAAATTATTCTCCAATTGACAGTAAATAATTTTACCATGGTGGAAAATACAGGATAATGCCACTTTTTAATTTTGTGTGAAATTTTTACATGTAATTGGATTTATAAAAATAGATTCTTCAAAGCTATTTTTGAAGGCAGATGCAGGAAACCACAATTTTTGGCTTCATTTGTTGTGATGCGCGTTACAGCGCTTGATTATCTATAAAAATAAAGTGACATACATGTATACATGTATAGGTTGATCGTATTTGACTTAAATAATCTCCAGATGGCGTTCTATGTTGTTTCAGTACAAAGTACAAAGTTTCATGGTTATGTTCATGAATTCAGGATTTGGGTAAAGAAAACAAAATATATTGACGTTAAATTCTTGCTTACCTGCACTTCAGAGGTCTGTAGAAGACAGTGGCCATTATCTTACGATTCGTGCAGTAGTTCAGTTTTGAATTTAGGGTTTGGAAAACAAGGCTAACACACCGAGAACAGGTTATTCATTCTTGCTTTAGAATTCGATTTGAACGTTATTCGTAATGTGACCATTTTTCTACACCTTGGGCGTCAGACACCTTGTATGTATTGACGCCCAACATTCGGAGGCTCTCTGTCCATCTTTTAGGCTTGGATGTACGCATTTTCATCCTTTTTTTATTTCCATTGGTGGATTGCGTCTTATTGTGTGCAAGACGTGCTCGAATGGGTTTTGCTCGGGAAAATATCAATACATTTTTTTTATTTTTTCTCCTGTATGGCTGACGAATGGAATAAAGCTGCACTTTGGCAATGGTGCATATTCAGATTGCATTTCCTTGCTTCTATAGATAGAAAGCCACTATATTCGATCGTGAGCCCTCCTTCCACCCACGGCAGAAAAAATATATTTTCAATATCTCGATATTTAAGTCAGATTGGACATCAGAATTTCGCCTCCGGCGTATGTTTATATATGTTTATATATCGTCTATAAAAATAGCTCTGTATACGAGCCTAGACTCCCGAAGTATCTGGCGAACTAAAATTTCAATTTCAAAGAAGCAATCCAAGCGCCAGATCTATATTGAAAATGCCAGTTGAATAAATATTCCAAACATCTCTCTCTGTATGTATATGCAACCGGGCCTCCCCAAGGTGGGCATTGTGAGGCCCTGGAATACCGCCCAAGATGACAAAGACTTGCATTTTTTTGTATGATTTCTTGTGTATTTCTTGTAGGTTTTCACCGTCATGTGCAGCATTTTATTTTGCTGAAAAATGCACGCAAAATATTTGTTCAGGGGTTAAGCTCGTTGCTTTCGCGAAGGATTCACTTTACATATAGAGAAAACTATAATTCAGAATGCTAAGGATTTGGAAATTGTCTAAATGACAGTTTCAATAATGCCCCCCTGTTGGCTGTATTCGACTAACAATTTTTAAGCATGAACCTTAAAGCAATACGCAAACGATGAAAATGAACGATTATCAGCTTATATTAAGAGTACCAGTATATGTGATGACAATTGGATGAATGTAAACAACAGGAGTTGAAATAATTATAAATCAACTTTAATAACACCCAACAGAGAATTGTCCTTTTTTATTTTCGAATTATAGCTTTGCTGTTGATGATACCCGTATATCAAAAGAGCTTTTCAAAATCCTGCTTCATGAGATTCGCCCTCAAACATGATTAATTTAATAAGCACCCTTTATGAAATTTTTTATCTTTAATAAATAAGTACTGCTTATAATCATAATCTTGGACCATCTATATTGCCTACTTAAAGCCATCAAAAAGGCATTAATTTATTATGTTGAACATTAGAACGTCTGGAAACTAGCTTTATACTTTTAAGTTTTACTGTTAATAAAATTCCTTTATAAATGATCATCCTTGAAATTAACTACTCGATTTGACAATAGGCATTTAGTGTAAACTTCTTGGTCTATACGAATGCATGGTTGTTTAAAGGTGTATGAATTATAGATGGGGATGGCTTTCATAAAAGATTAAATACTTGGCTAATCAGCTCGTGTGTTTAGGTGTTCGTTTCGACCTAGGAATGAGTTTTCACTTTAAAGTTTTACTGTTAATAAAATTTCATTATTAACGAGAAAGTCCTTCTTGGAGATTACCACTTCATTTAATGGTGGGGCAGTTAAGTGCTCTTCTCGGTATAGAAGAGTGAATAATTAATTTAACAGCTGATGCATTTGTCCTCGTTGCTCTTGTAATGTGCTTTAAGGAACACTTCAGACTTTCTTTTGCTTTAAACCTTCGTATATAACCATGCAGTGTGGACATTTTTTACTTAAAAACATTCTAGGTTAATGAACAAGTTTTAACTAAATAGGTGACACACGCGGTCATGAAATTAAAAGGATATTATGCGTATATAGCAAACTATATGATTTAAAAACTATAGTATTTTACTATATAGGATTGTGAATGAATGAAATTCAAAACAATCTTGAACTCAAATTTGAATTTTAAATGTACGTTGCGAGTATTCTTTTGTGCTAACATTATATAAGCCCAATATGCAATGTCACGCGTGTTTCTGAGGTGAGAACTGCAGAATAAGGAAATGCCGAGAAATGTATAATTTTTGTTTGCATCGCCAAAGGTTTAAATCCCGAGCCATGGAAATGTGGTCGTCTTAAGGGGGTGCCCAACATCCGGGGTTTGACTGCATAAGTAAAGGCCTCCGTAATCGATCGGTGAGTGGATGTGGAGAACTTTGCGAGCCTCTTTATAGATGACGGCCGTATTGAATGTGAATAAAATCCTGCGTTTTAGTGTGTATACCGGAATAGACGTGGCATTATAGAAATTCGCTTCCTCCCCATCTGTATGCCAATATATACACGCCAAAAAAATAACTCGCGAGGAACGTCGTATATTGGACAAATATATAGACGTGGACGCCCTCGTTGTATAAGATATTTGCTTTTGAACTTTGATTTTATAGCTGGAGGCACACGCGCGTACATATATATTTAAAATGTTTCGGTAATGCATTTTTTACTCCGGCTATGGATTTAATGCCGTTGTTCGGCTCCATCACACGCGCTTATTTGTTATGGCGAACGACGTAGTTGCCAAAAAAGGTAAAAGCCCAACTCGGATATATTGAAATTTTCAGCGGCAATTCGAAATTATGGGACGCGAGCTTGAAAATAATCGCCCAAATAATGACGTCACAATGCCACCATTGTAGTTACCGGAATTAAAACTAGTTTGTTTTTATTACCATTGGTATACGTGCGTGAAATGGCAGTTTTCGTGACGCATTTCACCTGCCAATAAAAATATATTCCCGCGCATTTGTTTGTTTTAACGTTCCGAAATTATTACAAAAAAAAGTGTGACGTTTTATGATGGACCTCGGATGCCACGCCCATGTGATCTTTCGCATTGAGGAAAGTGACGCGTGAGTGCGTTGGGAAGCGTTCCTGATTGATGGAATCTGCATAAAGTTCTTGTCGAGCATAATTTCGAACATGAAAAGAACTTGTCTGAATAGTTACGCATATACGTTCTGTATATTTTTGCTGGGTTTGGCTAAAAATGAACCTTGGGTTGCTGTGACATCACTATTTCATGTTGCACTGACTAATAATGTTTGTTTCTATTTTTGCAGGTAAGAACATCGTTATTTTTTGGGGGTTTGAGGGTATCGTGACTATCGTCTCAGGGATGGATTATAAGGTAAGGAACAACGTTCGGAAATTCTGCGCGAAAATCTATAGCGCCATCTATATCTACAAAGAGCAAGGCGGCATGGCTAGTTGTATAGTTCCTATCTGCCATCAGTTGTTACTTAGAAACTTAATTTTGCGTACGTTTCCGAAAAACTCGCGTTCAACTGGTTTAACGAACCATCTGACATACAGCTATAGTGCTATACGATCCAAATGAAAACATCTTAAAATTGAACGGAATAAGACAAACTGATGTTTTTGCGGACTTGAAACAAAATGAATCTTTTATGTTTTAATAGATACATGTAAATATGTACATGACGAACCAGTTGTATTTTATTTAAAAACAGAAACGCGTCAAAGTTCGGTATATTTGCGCAGACCTCGTTTTTTGAGTGAAGTTTTTGCTATATACCAGAGCTCGCCGAAGCTCGGGTCCAGCTTGACTCACGTGGCCCGTTGTCTCCCCCACGTCAGGTTCATTTAAGCTGACCGGACTCGGACCCACGGGTGCTCTGTAAACACTAAAAAGTCCGCTCCAACACGATTGCAGCCATTCGAATAAACTGCTTTTTCCATTGCATTGTGGGAGGAGGGATGCGTAACACTTGATCTTGTTATTCAATCTCAGTGGACATCGGGAGAGCTAGAATTGCGCGCGGGGGCGAGCGACCCAACCCAGGCGCTGGCCGTCCCCACGGGGAGAACCCCCCGGAATCAATCCAATGGCAAGTCGGAGGTGGCATTGAGGCGCGATGTCATCGATTTCCATTTTTTTCTTCTTGCCTTTTGTGTTTTCGATACGAATTCATTGAAATTCGCACTCTGCCAAGAATCCTTTTTGGAAAAGCTTAATTGACACCGGGCTATTTCGAGCTATTTATTTAAAACACCTTGTTACGTTACGGACACCCGAGAATTGATCGGCTCGATCTCCCGCATTGAGCCTCTACCCCCATCGCTTCGCCTCCTAAGTAAAATCTAAACTATCTCGGTTTAAAATAAATCTACCCAAATGTTGGGCTCAACTTAAGGACAATGGGGTGTAAAAGCGGTATACATTCGCTTTCTTCCCCATCCCGGGTCTCCCCATCTTCGGAGAGGACGTTTTTTTTGCCCATTTTTAGCTAAAATGCATGGTTATACTGTTCCATGTTTTGAGAACTTAAGCCTCCGTTGTTATTTCCAAATGACTAATGTCACGGTGGATATTCATGACCTGCAGGACTGTTCCGAAGCTCTAATGTTTCTGTGTGGGTTTACCATATAAAGAAATTGATGTAATTGCCTGAAAAGTGATAATGGCCAAATTCCACTAAGCTGACGCAAATCTGAATCGGACCATGACTTTCATTTAAGCAACATTTTTATTCGCGAAGAATATATATACGATGTAAACGACATTATTTTAATCAATTCGACTTTTTCTCCTTATTGACCAAAGATGTTGAGGTTATAGAAAGTTATATCCATGAAAGTATAAATTGAAAGTAAAAATTGTATATCTCATGTACATGTAATATAATTTGAAGCAGCTTTTTTGTATATAATTCCCCCCGAATTCGCTAATTACGTTTGGCTGGCTCGAGATGCTAACAGGCATTCTTTCATCAGACATTCAGGCAAAAAGCGGAAACGGAAACTTTTTTGCCGGGAAGCGCCAGGAATTGGAACTCGCAGCAATCGATGCGGGCTCATTTAGTGAGAATTTAAAGTAATCTTTTAATGAATGAGCATACATGCATGTAACGATGAAATCATGCTCATTTTTTACGTTGTTCCTTCATCAAATCCTATATGTTTTAAATAATAAAAATGAGAGTGCGCTTTTTGACATTTATCTACCGCGTATATTGAGTTTTTCACTACATGCAGTACTGTATGTATATGTACAAAATATAACGTTTTTTTAAAATATATTTCTGAATTTTTAATTTTTGCACGAAGTTTGCAAACGGTGAAATTGAACTTATCCACCCTTAAGGAACCTCCTTTATTTTTGACACTTTAGGTACAATCCCTTCTACACATTGTCTGCTTGACCTGCCGTCGTTGGCAAATGGACACAAAGTGACCAACGCCGTGTAGCGGACTCTATCTTGAGCACGCCTAGAGAAGCACGCCACGACGGTGTTGCCCTCTCGCGACCTCTTTCGACCAACGCAAATGAGATTGGACGCCGCGTTATTGCACCGTCCAGTTTTTTCAATCTTGACCGAATTCAGTTTATTAAATTTCGTTGTTTGAGCTGTGGAAACAACAACAATAAAATGCGGGTTGCGACCCGTGCCAGCGGACGAATCAGCGACGCCAGACGGTCGAGGCGCGCAACTGAACTTTTCGGACTAATCCTTGAAAGCAGATGTGCGTGGTCGCGTAGCGCCCCCCTTTGGCCCCCTCCCACTACACACCTCGGTTTAGCTTGTTTTCACCCAAAACGTCCGGTCCGCATGTGGGCTCGGCCTACCTGGACACAATCGGGGGTCCGACGGCCCAAGGTCAGTGCCGCAATGCCACTAAGGGGGCGAGGGACAGGCTCGTTGGGACCCTTTTTGGTCTAAATATAACTGCTTATGAATGGATCCGTTTTTAGAATAATAATTCATGCAGCGTGGGGAATTTTGCATGGGACAGAGGTGGGTCCTGCAGCCTCGGGGCCAGTTTTACCCCCTTTTGACGAGCGAGGTTGCTTACAGGGTGTCCCGAAGAGAGAATTCTCGGAAATGGTCGTGGGCGAGCTCACCTGGGTTTCCTGGAACCAAAATGGCGACCGAAAAGCCGAATAATTGTGAGGGGAGGTTGAGGTGTCTAATGACCGTAATTGGGCAATTAGCCATATGCTTAAGTCTACCTATGTACCAATAACGGGAAGCGCCCTAATTCTAAAAGTTAAGCTAGGCTGAGACCGAGCGCAGATTTGCGATAATGCTGCTTAAATGGGGTTAGACCGAGATTTTGGTTATTTTCCCTAGACAACGTGCCAATTAGCCTATGCAGATTTGTCTTTTTTTTTCCCTCAAACATATGGGTATTGGATGAATTGATTAAACCTAGCTCGTCTAAAGCATTTGGCAACGCCAGTCCATTTTCGGGAAAGTTTTTGTACGTTCCTTTATGCGTTCCTCCACTATCTCAAAATGTCTTAGGGGCCATTCAAAAAGGTCCTTCTCAAAATTGGCCCAAGATTGGACTCCCCCTACCCCCTGTCCGGTCAGTCAGGACTTCCCCTCCCCCCATCTCCCCTACTCCCCCATTCGGACGACCGAAACTTTAAAAAAAATTGTATTTGAAAAATTTTAAAAGTTTTGCAAATTTGCACTCGGAAAACGTAAATTTTGTACTCTGAAAAGGTTGAGAATTTTGCCAATTTGTCCTCAGAATCTGTTGGAAATTTTGCAAATCTTTACTCGAAGCTTTGTAGACCTACTTGGGAAAATGTTGCAAATTTGTCATCGGGAAGACGTGGAAAAATTTGTAAAGTGGACCTCGGAAAAGGATGGAAATTTATGCTCGAGCAAAAATGAAAATTTTGCGAATGGACCCTGATCGAACTTTTTATTAGCTCGTATTATTATTACAGACTAAGCGAAAGCTGTAGTACATGTCTATAGCTTGTTGCCGTCAGTACATTAGACAGGGAACATGACTTTGTCCAGCCTGTTTTTGAATGTATCTATACGATTATTATCACAATTTGCAATCACACTATCTGGTAAGCGGTTCCAGGCATCAATCACATTGTGACTAAAGAAATATTTCCTTAGGCCAATACGAGCTCCCGGCTTGTGTCCGTGATTCAACCTATACCCCCTACACCTAGGACGTCCTTTTTGAATGGCCCCTTATATGATAGCTATAGAATGTATTTATCTATGAGTTTGGCTGATGAGCTGAAGTACAAGGTACAGTAGTAGACTGTGCAACAATTGCAAAAGGTATAAAATTTATCTTCACGTGGGAAAAAAACGTCAGACATTTTTCACAAGCCCGCCAAACGGAATGATTGAAATGTACATAATATAGGTTTGCGATTCGCACCCCGCGACAGAAGTGACACAACTCGAACGTCTGCAATTTCTTGTATATAAGACTGCCGAGAAGTCAAGAAAAAGGAGCTGTATTATATTCAGTAAGAACGACGCTTCTTTGCATGTACCATAATTACGGATAAATGACAGTATTGTCACAAATTTATATCAAGCATTTCAATGCAATAACTTTGCATCACTATTTAATGTTTTCTATCAAAATGAAAAATATTGCGTTGTGTCACTTCATAAGCTGGAGTGTGGCAAAAAGCCAAAACGAGATTTGATCAGCGGCTAATTATTCATTGCAAGGGATTCTAGAAGCGTCGCCATCAAGCTAAGTGGCTTTTCAGCAAGTTCCTCTCCAATGTCCGTTGAGCGTGAGCTAAAGAATGACACATCCCACGCGCTTCGAAGGTTTGGAAAAAGTATTTTTATGGGGATTTTTTCTACGCGCATTTGGCGAATGACCCTTGACCCCTCTATACATCGGGTTCGACCAAGCAGGCCCACTTTTTTAATATCACTTTTCGGCCTTCGTGTCGCCACTTTGCGATGCGGCTCTCTTCAGCTACCCCTGTTAAGCCGGTCCGAAAAAAAAAAAAACCAACTGGTCAAGTTTTCTAATGCACCGTGTTCGATAAAATCGATCTGGAGGCCGAGTTTTTTAATTTAAAAAATGGCTTGTCTTTTATAGTCAAACAACGGATCAGAATAACGGGCCAAGGTAGTGCTGCGGGGTGCAGAGAAGCGAAAACGCAGGGGCGAAATTGCGCCGCCATTTCCCTCACTGCGTCGCCCTCGTTCGCGCGCTCAATTGCTCGCCAGTTGCCATGGCGACGCTGCCAGCGACGCCACCTATTGGCGCGAAAACGACACGTGGTGGTGGATCATAAAAAACGCCATTTTTTTTTTGCGATGTGTGGCTGGGCGCCCCCACCCTTTTCCCGAATGCCTGCGCTTGTAAAAGCTAAAAGAAAGTTGTTCGTTTCGAAGCCGTTGTAATGCGAAAACTGTTTTCGCTTTCTTGGATATTTTATGAGATTGTAGAGCCACCGACAGCTGGACGTGTTCTCTCGACATTCGCGTTCTAAAAGCAAATTCGATTCTTCTTCAAAAACACTTTTTTTGGGAGTTGGGAGGAGATGGAAATCCCCGCGATGCGACTCTCGAACCTCCATGGACGTTCCGATGTTGCGTTTTCCGGCCGGTAGATGGCGCTGATGGCGGCGGCGTCCGCGCAAATCTTTTACCGATTAGAATCGGCATCCGTCACGTTAATTGTGTTTCAAAGATTTTGCCATGATACGTGGAATCTTAATATGCGATTGATCTGCCTTTTCTGACCATGTATAAGGACTATACTGCATTGTATAGTTTTTCAAACCGTCGTTTTTATCTCCTCCTAACATTTTCATTTTAAGTTTTAAGATAGATGTACTGATCTCAAAAATGGTAGAGGTTTACATAATTGGTATTGAAAATTACTACGGCCGTTTAAAAATGAATGGGAAATGAATGGGAAATGATGATTTGCGGGGAAATGTGCCCTTTATTAAATCCTTACGAGTGTCTCATTTTTTATTAATGGAGTTTTCTGTACGTCGTATAAATGCGCGCATACGTTTACATTCACTTTAAAAAAAAATGTGCAAAAAATCGGTTTGTTTTATTAAACTGGTCTATATATTTGGCCATGATATCTTGCATATATTTTGTTTATATATATTTATTTTCGAATGCGAATGACTCCACCGGGGGGTTCAAAGTTTGAATAATATGGATTTTCGTGAAAGCATGCATTCAGTGTATCTGTAAATTGGGGGAAATGCCCCGTTTCCAGCGTTTATGGGCTTCTGTAGATTTGCCAGGCGGGAGCGCCGCGTGGTACAGAAACGAGGAACTAAAGCTCGGAGAGGCACGAAAAAACGTCGTGTTTTTGAAAACGCCAAACAATACCGGCTTAATTTAAAAGCTCGTACATAACGATAATGATATACCAGACCAACATAGCAGCATTCATTACACGTTATTGTATCACTTCCCCTTAATGAATAGTGACCGTCGTGATAAATAGAAGCGTTATTCATTGAGATTTTATGGAGATTTGATGACTGTGGATAATGATTGCCATTCGCAAACGCCGTGACGATATTGCAGGTATTAAAAAAAAAAAATTAGGCTAATTGATGACATTTTTGTGCTGTTCATATACTCGTAACGCAATGGGTGCTGTTGATTTTGGCTAATTGTGTATCAGCGAAAAACACAGGAACGTTAATTTAGTTAAATGAAAACAAGCGTGTTCCATATATGTGATGATGCTCGCGAGTCATTTATACAGTATGTACATGTATATTATTATACAATGTGGGCTGAACGATATTAAAGGTATACTCAGATAGAAATTCTACGAATGGCACATTTGGCAGTCGTTTTTGCAAACATGATTTCATAACTGTCAAAAGTGTCATGCGTAAAGCTTCTTTCTGTTGAATGTTGTTAAACTTGGTTTGCCGTCGTTCATTTACACGGTGATTAAAATATATTTTTTTTCTTCACGAGTCCCCGCGCTTCCGTTTAACCACCAGTTAATAAACGAGTACATTTTCCGAACCATTTCTGTTGTGGGTGACGGCTGGCTGCGTTTCATTGTCTACAAATTTACAACCAACATTCTTTCGCGAGCACGAGCTTTCCAGCACCCATCCTGCATCCGTGACGTCACAACGTCTATTTCGAGCCTCCGTTTTTCCTCGCCTAATTCCGGACTAAAAATATCCTCGGCATTCTCCCACCCCTGGTTCTTTTTTTTTTTCAAAACGGTGACAATGAACCGAAGCAGCGTGACGTCACGTCACGCAGCCTTACCTCTGACCGGCGCGTGGTTTTCTCCATCCGAAATTGGCGGCTTCCGCCGCGTGGCGCTGCGGCGACTGGTCACTTCCCTCTTGGCCTGTCCGGCCGCGTCGTAGCCTCGCGGCAGGTCCGCGCGTCTAGCCTCGTCGCGCCAGACTGCGGCCATCATGCACGAAAGGACAGTTCATCTCGGACCATTGACCGTTGGGCGCGCCCTGATTGGAGGAGCGCTCCCTCGCCTCCGCCGCCCCTCGACGGGCGGGGGCGGGGCCCGCGGCCATCCGTCAGCGCTGACAGATGTGACGACGGCGTTCCCATTGGTCGTCGCGGAGGCTGTTGCCTGGCAACGACGCCCCGCCTCTCTGCCAGCATTGGAAGGCGTCGTAGGTCGAAGCGAGCCGCTCGACGAAAGGCGCGTGGCGAGGAACCAAAGAGGTGAAAGCTGGGCCCGAGCACGTGATTGCGCTGACTTGTGGAAAGTGGCGAGCGGCTGGACGCTGACAGCCAACGAGCTCGGGCTGGGCCGGAATGCGCGATGGGATTGGGGGAAAAAAGGGGAGAGAAAATGGCGCCCGGCTTATTGATTCGCTGCCTAGGGGCGGCCACGGTCCCACCCTGCAGGACAACGCACATATGTAGTGCGGAATGCGGCGCGACCGGACTACTCTGGCTACAGGGTGTCTTTTTGCTACCAAATATCTCCCCCCCCCCTTAATTTTGCGTGCTGTTTAAGAAATTTCAAAGCCGCTTTTGTGATGCTAGAATTTAAAATTAATTTTTCAGCTGTAGAATCATTGAATCGAGAAATGTTATAGAATTCCTATTAATGAATTTTAAGTCGATTCCGAAATAAATTATGAGTCATGAATAGCCACTATACCAATATTTGTATTTGTTTTTTTCGATCTCTCGGATCGGAGATCGTTTTTAAGAACGAAGTACATGAGCTAATGAAATAATCTAATGAGATATTCTTGTTGCTTTGTTATGTGCATGAGAAAATACAATTGTACATGCAAGCATGCAAACGATATAGTTTTCCACATTTTTACAACTTTGTTGCATGCTACATGTAGCGATTTGATAATCGCATTTTTGACATCCTGAATTAATAACTTCAGAGCAAGGATGTTATATAGGCAACAATGTAACAATATGTAAAGTCAATAGATAAGAAGTATTTTTATTGCGTTTCGATGGTTGCTCTATATTTTGTCACGTAAACTTAAAACTTATCTCTATATATTGTCTCGTAGAATTACTTTGGTAAAACTGCTGTCTTTACCCTTATCATAATTCAAGAAAACTGATAAAATACGCGGTGTGCAAGCATGGCATGAAACCTTTTAAAAGTTTTATGCGGAGAGAATTATTAAAGGTGCATATGCAGCAAATCACCCGTCTAATTCGAAGACATTAAAACGTATCTTATAAAAAAAATTACTCGATTTAAGATTAAATGCAATAAATTTGCGTGCATTAAGCTATTTTTGCGATTTATGGAATTATTACATCACTTTTGCAGTCAACAAGCAATGGATCGGTACATATATGCGTTACATGTAATGTGTACATGTATCTATTTAAAGCATCATTCCAATATTTGGCCAAAAAAGTGACAAATTCGCTTAATATGGGTTTGTTGGACGCAAAATGATGAAGGAAATCGGCGACACCCATGATGTTAAATGAAAAGTATATATAGCCAAGGATCTGCTTAGCCTTATGAAGGGCTATTTTTCACTGCAGGTGGGCCAATTGTCAAACGTTTTTTTTATTCCGAAATATGGCTCAGAAGAATATAGTTGTTTTGTGTCGATTTTTTGCGCCGTTTCCCCATCTGCAGCAATCACTTTTTGTTAAATGCTGGAGATGAAACGATGCTATATAATAGGTAACTTCCAGGCATGGCTTTTTTTCTCTTAAATTTTTTTCATCGCTTTTTAAATTCGATCAGTGAAATTATCGCCTAATTTTAAACTATGTTTTTGTTCGATTTTTTTATAGCTTAGTGAGGGATGTAGTTTTTAGAAACGTTTTTCGCTTCATCGCCATCATTTGGAGACCCTTGTTTTCCACCTTGGGCTAAGTAACCCCCCGCTGAGGCTTCTCTAAACTCGGCAAATAACAGCAGTTTGGCGTACATGTATCACATCTGAAACTAGATATTTTTTTTTCACTTTTTATGTATTGAGCATTTCATTTTTTTGACCAATTTTTGCACGTGCCCAAGGACAATTATTTTCCCATTTCAACATCTGATATTATGGTGTCAAACTGTCTTTAATTTCTCGTTCAGAAAATCAGTGGAAATTGCATTATATCACCTTTTTAATTGGGGGCTGCAATTTTCTATTTCTTTTCTTTCTTTTTTTAGTGAGAAATAATTTTAATGCTTAAAATCAAACGTATGCTGGCAGAATATTTATTAGGCTTTTAAAGAATTCGTGGGAGTTTTAATTGCATTTCCTCCCCCCTTCTTTTTTTAAATCAATTCTTTTAGGGGATGTTTTAATATTTTTTGATCTCGTTGGCTATTGCAATGATGAAGTGAGTGTTGCTAAATCTTAATTTATGATGTAGCATATACATGTATGTCGGAAACTGTTAAGATAAAGCTGATTATGCATGCAGCGTAAGAACTGCGATAATTTGCGATTCCAAATTATTCGAAAATCAAACGCACATTATATTTACTACATGTAAATCCAAGAAAATCTCCCTTTAGTATATTGCAAAATAATCAGTTGCCACACCACTTTATGAATGAGCAGGTGCAATTTCATTTTGTAAATTTGCATGTGACCTTATCACACCACCTGCATAGTGGTGTATACTCTGCCAGAATCCTAAAAGGTATCCCTCTCACCGCGATTATGTAATGATGAGAGTGACCTGTGGGGTATATACTAAAGGCTTTTGATACACTAATTGACACACTCTAATTAGCTTTTGATTAGCGAGTATCAGGACCATAAAAAAGCGATTTAAGTGCCTTAGACGGTGGCACCACCCTGCGACTTTTCATGGCAACATTCAATAGTTCGTGGATTCCTTTATTATTTTTTTAAATGGTGCACACATCGTTTATTTTTGCTTCGAAATTGTTGTAATTAATAAAACCTCGTGTATGATTAAAGAAAAGGACATGCGTCTCTGCATTTGTCTATAATAGAATGCGTTATGCATCACGAACGCTCCTTTAAAAATATGACATATACTGATAAAGAAAAGTGTCTTTATCAAATAATATAGATTTAAAATTTTTTTTGTTATATTAAAAAAATTTTTTTAATTCGTCCTGAACTTTTGCAGCATACTGTTTGACCACCAAAGACGAAGGATTTCTCAAAACCAAAAAACCTTATAAATCTGAAAACTTCCTATATGGAAAATATTAAATTCTAGGTTGTATTAAGATAAATCGCTGTTTTAATGTATATCAGTAGCGATACATAACGTTGGAGAACTGTATCTTATAAAAAAACTATCTGGAAGGCCCGGTTTTACCCGGCCTTTACTTACCGATAATGATTCGCCGGGGAAGGTAAAGAAATCTGAATTCCGAAACACTCCACCTTGTGCGGCCACACCGAAGCAAACAGCAAAAACCACAAACATACGGAGCCCCGTAGAAGAAGATGATTCTTTTTTTTTGTTTTTGTACGTGATGACGCGATGAAGAAAAACGCGTACAAAACAAAAAAAAATCTTCCGCTACGGGGCTCCGTATAATACATACATGCAAATAATCAAACAAACAAACATACATACATCTCTTCTTTATATATATATACTGTAGATGATACAAAAAACTTGCTCTTGGAAAAGAGCAGATTTATAGTTTTCGGTCTCAATTAATTCGAATTGGTTTGACTCATGGCTGGCTCCACATTGGAATTTCGGTAGAAAATTATTCCAATCGAAATACTTGTATAGGTGGCGATGCCATTGTTAATAAATCTCAGTGTAGTGATGGTTTGTGAAATAACCAACGGTTGTTATCATCGCAGTATTTGGAATTGCCTCCTTCCATCGTTTTTCCCCTAAATTGGAGGACGAGTGCCACTGATATGGCATTTCATTATACCGAATCTGCAGCACTTTTCTCTCGTTTGAAAATGGATGAAATGTTTTTCGTTGAATTTTATCTCATGCTGTGGTTCTCTTTTCTTCCCTCGTTGGCTACTTGCCTGCTTAACTTCTAGCCGACGTTCAAAAGTTTGTGCCATTTTTTGTCGTCTTTTTGTGAGGCTCGATGGTTGACAATGTAATCATTCGGGGAGTGATTATTTTAAGAGTCGGATCAAGTCGAAGAGAAAAAGAGGGGCAAAAAGTCCCGGTTTATACCAGAGATGCGCCCTACAGCGTGTCATCCATAACGGTATGAACGACGAATTTATCGGTGACTATAAAGTATTACATTTTAACTGTGTTCGCTCTCGCCCAAAGACTTAACTTTGTCATGTTGGAGGCGCATATAAAAAGCAGCGGGAAGATATATAGGGTCCAGCAGCAGCTGCACTACTGTCGCTATTAATGGCGAGTATTTTATATCGTCAATGAAATCCAGCTTTGAACTTTTCCTGAATATTTCTCGTTGATGTATACGTCGTGTTGCAAACATCCCAATACTTTGTATACGATATAAATTGGCTTCAAGGCTGCGACGTGCACTCTATAGACATCTTTCACAAGCAGACGACGCGTGCTGGCTCCGCCTAGATCAGACACATGGAGTACATTTACATAGCTTTTTGCACTTGGAGGCACATTCGTTCCATATTTCCTTTTGTATTATGGAAAGTACCCCACAACACACCCACAATGTGTACACAGAGCCACATTAGTCACGTGCACGAACTGCGTGACGTCATGTGCAAGTACTCTATATATAAGCGGAGGGTGTTCCTTAAATTCGAGCACGTGTGCTTGAGTATATCTTGTAGGGTTCGGGTGTCAAATTGCGTGCCTTACTTGATTCCTGCATTACCGTTTGTGTAATTGCTGCCGGCACTAGTGTGCCACAATCTGCGTCTCCAGTATTAACGTGTGGACAGAGGTCAAATATTAATTTTGATTTGAGGGGATACCATAATTTAGCAACACTTTCAAATATCTGATTCAGAAACATGCCGAATTTAACACGGCAAACTTATAGTGACAGACTGAAGCTTTACGATCCTATTTCGGTATGATAAAATCGAATTGCTTATAAGTTAAAAAATCATTCTAAAGTTATCGCTAACCCAATTTTTAACCCAATTACGGTAGCAGTAACCAGAGAGGTTCAACCCAGCCCATAACCTAAGATCACGTAAACCAAAGTTATAGGTTAGAGTTGAGGGTCAGGGCAAACAGTAGCAACCATTGAAAGGAAAGTTGACTCTAAAGCTGAACCAAAACCTCGAGTCAAGAGTCAGTGTTGATGTTTTAGAGGCCCCTGCCGGCCTC
>JAQGAO010003353.1:0-17196 GCA_034697705.1 Ommatoiulus sabulosus | reverse complement strand
CTGACTTTTTCAAACTAAACCATTCTTCCCTGACTTTTCCAGGTCATTTTCAAGTTCCCTGACTTTTCCAGGTTTTACAGGTCTGGGGGAACCCTGGTTAAAACACTAAAGCAATGGATATAAAAACATGCAGCGATCGACCGTAGTGATTATGGAAAACCCTAATCAGGATAGGTAACCTAAAGTGCCTGGAACCCACTTTCCGTTCCTGTTCATAACTACGTTTTAATTCGAGTAATTTAACTCAACGGTACAACCCTTTTATTTGGTAATATTTATATAATACACATAGACATTTTATCTTACACACAAAAATAAAAAGTGATATCTGACGTATCTGTACAGTTTATACAATTACTTCTATTAAATAATGATTGAATGTCAATTTTAAGGTCTTTCGATAAGATATTCGACGCCTGGCCTAAATAACTGCGGCACGACGATCGAAATCCATCTCTAATTAATTACAATTAGTAATAATGCTAATGATATTCGTTTACGCGTATACGTCACTGAGACAAAAATGTACACCGTTTAAAAAAATATTATATCACGTGCATTTTATGTTTCCGCTACGAATTTGAGTTTAAATTTGGTACTATTGAATGGCATCCTCAGTTTAAAACCAAAGGCAAACATGTTCGGTGCCGATGAATAATGACGCCTTACCAAATTTCTAATTATTGCGATAATCCTGCACTTTCCTTAACCAGAAACGCCTTGATTTTTTTATTACCAACGAAATAATGCGGAGCGAACCAATAACTTAAAAGTTTGGTAAACACAGGGTTGCCACCATATTTGAAAAATCGACTTGCCTGACTTTTGTCCATTTTATTCTCATTTTTGCCTGACTTTGCCAGACTTTTCCTACAATTTTGCCTGACTAAAATTAAATTTAAATAGCTTCCTTTTTTAAAAAAAAGCAAAAAAAGTCTTCAATAATGCATGTAATTTTTATTTATTAAACACTGGCTTCTTCAGGCTCTGGATTTTACTTTCGATTTCTTCTTCCTCTGGGTATAGGTAGTCATTTCACCAAATAATAATTTTTGCCTGACCTCAACCTGACTTTTCTTTAAATTTTGACAAAGTTGCCTGACTTTGCAGGTCAGTGGCAACCCTGAATATTGCAATATTGTCAAAAACAATTTTCAGGAAATACTGTACGTCATCTGAACAATGAATTTTTTTAAAAAAGTGAGATTGCAATTAACAATGAGTTCCAGCAAAACAACTGGAGTTATTTCATTTTGGCCTGCAAATCAGTTATTTAGTCACAATTTTGTTTTTCTTTTGTAAATTGAAAGTTGAAAGATTATTGCAACGTTGTTTACCAAATGATTTCTGCCAGACTTTAACCATTAAAGGCACGTTTACAACATATCCATATTAAAGATACCCTGATTTTATGTAAGAAATAAGACTAAATATCACCATCCAGTATATTCCATCACATCAATTTAATAAAGGATGAAATCGACACCATAGAGATTTCAGGAGGTAATTCTCCTTTCAAACCATAAATGAATATTTCAAGGAAAACTTCATGCAGAAGCAGTGGGCAAAATACATCACATATGTACAACACATGAGTGATGAATTCCTCTGGTCAATAATGCTCACTAGAAGACTTCAGTTATTGAAGTATTAATTGATGGGATTACTCAATCAAAACCTGTGCAAGCTGTTAGTCTTCCAAGAAAAAGAAGTTGCCACCCCGTTTTTGCTCAACATCCTACATAAAAATAGATTGCATGTAAAGAATATGTAAGAGTTATTAACTGAAACAAACAAAACGCAAAACCCACCTTCACAGAATTAAGTTTATTGATGCGCGGCCTGAAGTTATTAGGATCTCGTCGGAAAGTGACATTCAGAAGCTCCAAGAACTTATTCATGCCAGCCAAAAGTGTTTGGGGGCTAAGGGATGAATGCATTTATGAAATTGAGTAAAAATCCCATAATGTACCACAATGCAACTCAATACTAACCTATCAGCAGTTGTATCCACTGATGGAGTGCCTTCAAAGACTATGACTCTGTCTGCCAGGTATGTAGCCATGATGAAGTCATGCTCAACAACAAAACCAGTTTTCTTCGCATGAAGAATAAATCTATTAAATGAAATGCCACACTGGTATTTAGTATAATTGGATTGTTTGTTTGTGGATTTTTAACGTTGGCCTTTTTCTTCTACAAGGCTAAACACCAACGCCAGGGGATGTGCCAGCGTCATCTACCTGGGAATTTTGCCTACGAAGGGGGACTTCCACCCCCTAAGAGGAACCTTTAACGTGCAGAGTGCAATTGGGATCTGCATGGCACCTCGGTTTAAACCCTCACCGGAAAGAGCCGCCACTTAAGAGAATTTTGCACATTCTCAAAATTCTCACCGACCTCGACCGAGGAGTGAACCCCGCTAGTAAGGATCGAGAGGCAAGCGCGTAACCCACTCAACCATCGACGCCGGCATATAATTGGTACTGTATCAATAATGGTAGTGGTATTTAACGCATACCTTTTAATTACTTTAGCAGCAATAAGACGTTGCTCCGAATCTAGATATGCAGATGGTTCATCTATTAGATAAACATCTGCCGGTTTGCCTAAACAGAGAACTAACGCAACCCGCTGCAATTCTCCACCGGACAAATTCTGAACCTGTATAACGTGACATGTTTAAGAACTATTAGAAAGAAAAAACACAACATAACAGCACAAAATTGAAAATAAAACTAGAAAGTACCTCCTGATCAATAATGCTATCAATTTGCATGGGTTTCAGAACATCAGTAGAAAACTGAGGATGAGTGTAGGCATCACGTATCTTTTCATAAAGCAGATGCCTCACAGTTCCTTGAGATTTTGGGCTAATTTTCTGTGGCTTATAACTTATATGTAATTGAGGCACATCCTCTGTAAGAAAAAGCAACATATAGTAAATTTTGTAAATACCAATTCTAACTACATAAATATGTAGGCATTCTGAATGAATAATGCATGAAGTTTGCACGTAAAATGAATGAACCTTGACCAGATGTACGTGTGCAGTGTGTACAAGCTTTAAAAACAAGTATTTTTTAATTTCATATTACTCTTAAACAACAAAAATCAAAATAATAAAAAATATGCATGTTTAATGCATTATCCAAATAGAATTTTTTTTTTGCAATTATCACACATACTTACCACCACCATCTGGAGTTAAACGACCAGCCAGCATTCTAATGAACGTCGTTTTCCCAGTTCCGTTTTCTCCAAGCATAACAATAATTTCAGAGTCTGTGAACGTTCCAGGTTCAACTGCCAATTTGAAATTACCTAAAATAGCAGAACAGTTTGCAGTGAATTATTTGGTCAAAACAAATGCAACGCTAATTTACATATTGCAAATTGTCTCATTAAATCTATTTTGTGTCAGCATTGTGCATAAGAATGTGAACAGCAAATTTATTTTAATCACTGACCATGAAATAATATTTGGAAAGAAATTAATTGTAAAGCAATTCTTACCTAAATTCTTGGTCATTTTAGGATAAGAATATTGACACATTCGTTTGATCTCTTCCTCATTTGCTGTTTCAGCGACTTTGAAAACCAAAGAAGTATCCCTAAATCTCAAGTTTTCAGTTGGAACAAACCCATCAAGGAAAATATTGATGCCTACCATGAAAAACAACTGCTCGTACATTTTCAAGTTGTATTAATCATAAACGCAGAAAAAATTATCTACCTTCTCTCACACTGAATGGCATGGTGACTACGCCATAGGCACCAGGTGTACCGTACAAAACGCAGATAAAGTTTGATAAATAATCTAACACCGACAAGTCGTGTTCCACGACAATAATGTATCTGTCAAAAATTCAAATGTGGTGTAAGTAAAGGTAATTTTCTGATGGCATACAATGAAACACTAAAGAGGAAAAGCTTCACTAACTTGTCGGGTTCTATTAACGAACGAATTGTCTCTGCAGCTTTCAGACGTTGTTTAACATCCAAATAACTGGAAGGCTCATCAAACATAAAACTAAGTAAATGAAATTAAAAAAAAAATTCTAGTTTAAAAACACTGTTTTCCATTATTGTATACAGTCTAACCTCATTAAGATGAATCGTAATACATCGTAAACAGTGTATGCAATTATGGTTATAGATTCTTTCGAGTCATTATCTCAAGTCTTGGAAATCATGCTTTTCAAATAATGGAATTATCTTTGCTTAACAAAAATCTCTAAAACCAGCAGTAGTAAATATCAAACGAAGCTATTGAGTGAATACATGTAAACCTGTTCCCCTTTCAGATACCTATCCCATCATAGCTTATCGGTTTTTTTTACATTGTCTGAAAAAAATCGTTTTAAGGAAGCCTAGAATGTATGCTTGAAACTCGAAATTCGTTTCAAATTTAGTAACAGAAAATTTGCATTACCCGAGTTTGTCTTAAAATAGAAAATAACGTTATTTGGTGTATATACCACAATGGGGATGGAAAATCAGTTTGTACTATCATAAATTAGTGTTAAGGGAATTCTTCTTAGTGAGGTTCCACCATATAAGTAAAGCAAGAAAAATACACTTGTCAGAATAATAACTTACATATCTCCCCGTTGAATGCAAACCATTGCAATAGCAAAACGCTGCAACTCACCACCTGATAAGTCCTCGACTTTTCGATCCTTAACTTTTTCAAGGTCTAAAAAAAAATGTAGGAGCCAAAATTCAAAAACGTTTAATAAAGAATGAATCGTTTAATAAGATACATGTGGATACGCACCGAGCATTCGGCAAATTGTGGCTTGTCTTTTTAGCTCATCCTTTTTGTCAAGCAACTGCTGGACAGATCCCTGTTAAATTTTGATTTTTCAAGTTAAAGGTATGATGAATAGCGTTTACTGAAACTTTAGAAAAACTGCCTAAGTATTTAGATACCTGCACAGCCTTTGGAATCTGATCCACATATTGAGGTTTAATCAATGCTTTGAGGTCATCTTCAAGAATTTTGGTAAAAAAGTTCTGTAATTCCGAGCCACGAAAATAGGCCAGTATTTCAGTCCAATCTGGTGGATCCTATTACAGTTAAGAAACAAAATTCTAAGCATTTTCCAAAGCCACTCTTAAAAAATATTTTAAAAAAACACTTAGATTGGCCTCATACGTGTCATGTTTTCAACATTGGAATTATGAATGTGAACAGCAATTAAGAGTTAATCATTGGCCAGTCCTAAAGTCTAAATCAAGTATAATGAACATTACTTACATTGTATCTTCCTAAATTAGGTTTCTGTTTCCCTGCAAGTATCTTCAAGGCAGTTGATTTGCCGATACCATTGGTCCCCACAAGTCCTAACACTTCACCAGGCCTAGGAATTGGTAACCTGAAATGCGACAAAAATATAAACAAAGAAAAAATAAAAACATGAAAAAATTAAGTCCATCAACATCTTGCTATGAATTACCTGTGAAGTTTGAAAGAATTTTGGCTATAACGATGTGTGGTATCTTTCTCCAAATTACTCGGTAAATTAATGATAGAAATAGCTTCAAATGGACATTTCTAAAATGTTAAAAATGTTAATGCGCAAAACAATTACACAAGTTAATTTTGAAGATTCCAATACATGAACGTTCTTAACTCACTTTTACACAAATTCCACAACCAATGCACAGTTCCTCAGAAATTGCAGCTATTTTATCATTCGGAGTTACTTCAATGCACAATTTTCCTAAACACATAAAATAGTTTTGTAAATTGTTGTAAAATGCCCATTAACCCGACCTAATCTTTCTGGTTAACTAGATCTAAAGCAAAGTTCAGTTATGCTTGAGGAAAAATTCTAGTGCTATACGTATGGTATATGTTATTAAAAAGTTACCACAACATATTATGGGAATTAAAAGTGCTGCTGTTTAAGGCAAGTTTTCTAAATTACTGCCACTGTCACTTTCCCATAAACAACCATCTTTCATGTGGCATGTTACACACACCATAACAAACATTCCTTCAGTATGAAAGTGTTTAGCTTTGAATCTAGTTTAGCAGAAAGTTAAACTGGTCTATATGATTGCTAACCCATTCGCACAACAGGACATGATTTCTTGCATTCTTGCCTACACCTTTTAGGCTTGCACTTGTCAGAATTGACAATGGCTATTCGAGTAAGTTTATCTTGTGACATTTTTGCAGAAGTTTACATCAGTAACTGTAATAAATAAAAATAATGACAAATTAGTGCATAAACATTTTACAAATGATGTGATATTCACAATTTGTAAGGAAAGCAGACAACGGTATATTTTGTAAGTAAGCAGACCTTATTTATCCCCTACTGGCTAGGTTTTATTAATGGGAGTCCTACACATTTTTCATGACCCCATTCCCCACTTACAAATCCAGGAACCAACTGTAATATGCCTGTAGTCCCAGTTGACGACAAAGTCAATGAACAGGCAAGTTCCGATAAATGTCCACAGCATTTATTCGAGAAATGAAACAGAAAACAACAGCTCATAATTAGCTCAAACAGCGTGAGCCACAAAGAAGACTAAAACTACACTGTATGGCAGAGTGCACAAAACTACGTCTGCACTGACAACCACAGTACATTTTCTAACATCCAAATGGTTGGAATTTAAATAACAAATAAACGCCATAAAATACTGCAACCAGAAAAGTTTGTTTTATTTACAAAAAACACCACGTTGCGACGTTGACACAAGTCTTCTTCATGTGTCCCTGCGGCGATATCCGGTCATTTCTCCTTCCCAGGTCGGCTATCCTCGATTGTGCTTTTTCATGGATTCCCACAATTCCTCCAAGCGAATGCTGAGATAGTTCCTATATTAAATCGGCCATGACCGTCTTCCCATCCCGTCCTCCTCGATAAAATCCAAAATATGGGAAATATAACTAAATTGTGGTGTTGGGATCCATCATGACCAAACTGCTTAGCCTGACTTAATTTGTACAATGATCCCTCCTGCCAAATGGTACTATGTACTGACTGCAGGGTAAAGAATTGAATTGAACTTGGTTGGTATGCAATTTTCTGGTCAACACAAAATTGCAAATGGATGTAGGTGAAATGACCGTATATCGCTGCAGTGACACCTGAAGAAGACGTACATGTATGTTGTGTCGAAACGCTATGATTTTGTGAAAATAAACTTTTTTGGTTGCGACATTTTATGGCGTTTAATTGTTAACGGCAGCACAAGAAATACATCAAGTAAATGTAAGAGTGAAAATGGCTCCTTACGATACATTTCATGGGTTATCACGTATCCTAAACTTTGATTTGTAAGGTAAGAAATTTCCAAATTTAATTTTCAATTGATATTTATTTTCTTGTTTCCATATTCAAAACTGGGTTGCTTTAGTGACGTTTGAAATTTTTTTTCTACTGGACTTCTTGTCGCTCTTTTTGACATTTATACTTAAATATCCACTTATTTTCCCACACAGCAGCATTCCCTTTCCTGCCCGTACATCGTTTCTCCACGTATTGGTGCTGGTATACCATAGGCCCATTATACTCCCCCGCAATATTAAACTGCCAGCAAATTGTATCCCCAAAACCAAAGTATCCACGCAAAGTGGCACAGAGCCCCCTCACTTTCGGAATCTACAGATTTTGGTCGATTATAAGTACAACCTGTTCGAATAAAACAGGATAATGATTTGTATAAAAACGGAATGCAAAAATATTTGTCATGAAGTCTGGCAATTCACAGAAAACTGCTAAATGCAATAATCAGAATGATCCCTTATGTTATTTGATTATGGTACAGTGAATGCAAACATAAATTTGGAAATCATTGTACATTTTTTGCACATTGCAGCATTCAATATTGTGATAATGTTAGAATATCAAAGCAGATTGTAAATAACTCAAGACAAAATACTGTGTTTTGTTTTCTCTTATAACAGTTCTACATTGTTTTACTTTTTATTTTGCTATGAACAGCTGGCATATCCTAATGATACCGGTATGAGCTGGTCGATGACTTCTGGCGATGGGTACAGTGAAGCTGAAAAATGTACCTACATGTATATTATACTGCGCTGAATGAATTACCCAGACACACGTTCGTCTAGATGAGATTGCTCATCTGCACAGATATATTAGACGACTAATTTGGTTAGTCATTAGTCATTAGTCATGGCGCTTCTGCTTGATGATCGATTAGTCGCGACTAATTAAGACTAAAATTCGCTAGTCATTTGTTAACAATGCAACGACTAACTGTCTACCCCCGTATCTATGTATGGAACTGGGAAACTATAATCTAATCAATTTTCAACAATTCAGCAACTTTTAAGAAAATTTACGAAATTTCACAATATGGAAATCACTGTCAAAAAATAACATAACTGTCGAAAAATTCGCAAAATTGTTGAAAATTAGCAATATTGTCAAAAAATCTGCTAAACTGTCGAAAATCCGAAAAATAATTCGACTAATACTTATTCTGATCAAGCGATTAGCAACAATATGACAGAATTCATCATCGGCGCAACGCACGCCAGATCTCTGTACACAACTAAATTAGTCATGATTAATTTAGGAATGGCTATTTTAGTTACGATTGAAAATTTATTCGACTAATGCTCAACTCTGCTCACCCTGATACCTGAATGCATGGAGAGAACATGGAAGCTAGTAGGCCTAACTTACATGTGACAATGGTTATGCCTAAAACAAGTATTAAAGTTAGATATTTTATTGGATAAAAATCGAAATACGTGTACTTGGTACGTTTTTCACGAAACTGATAGAATTTTTTAGCTGGGTCCAGAATTGCTCGCAACGTACGGCACATTGGATAATCACCGGATTTTTCAGTAAAGTGCATGGAAAGTGGAAACCGATTTTTGTACGGCCACGACACCATGCCATACTGAACAACTAACCATAGTTGTAGTGGGCTATACGGCACGTTGTACAAAACCAACACACTTTACCTCGTAATTTAAGAATATTCATGAAAGCTCACGTAACTTACCTAAAATAATAATCCAACTTGCAACTACTGGCGATCCTTATTGAATTCGCCAAAAAAATTGCCACATGGATTATCGGATAGCGTTCACAACTTCACTCTGGTCAGCACTGTGACCGAAAAGCATACTGAGCCGAAAGGTACTCTCCCACAGTTATGCGAAATCAAATTATACGAATACTGCACGCCGCCTCCTTGTCGGAATTTTTGATATTCTAGTGTAAGAAACGACTATACGCCGCCACGTAGCAGTGTATTAAAAGACCTTAAACACGCCCTACAACTATAGGATTGATATATATAGGCGTGGCTTACAATTTTACAATTTGTATTTCTGATCCTATGACTATGACTATGACTATGCTGTGTAGCTTTCCCTTTACCACTGTCACTATGTGTCGCTGCAAAAGATTGAACCGAAAACGTTTGGAGTCGGCATGCTGTGGAACATGTTATGCAAGTGATGAATTGAGACATTTTATCTGGTTACACTGCTGTTTCGATCCTTTTTTTTAGCTTTTGATCGGGTGGGCATATTTCCTTGGTGAATTTTCAGTAATTTCCTTGAAATCCTGCGTTAAATGGGTAGGCCTTAACATGGCTCCGAAATTCAGTGCACACAATCAATGTTTTTGGTGTGTTAAAACGGTGAAATGGATTCCAGTTTTATTTATTGTTACAATTGTTGTGTGGTCTTACTACGCATATGTGATACAGCTTTGTTTATGTAAGTATACTGTGGTATACATGCATGTACACCTCAATTTTTTATTAGAAAATAAATGAACTTGCTCAATTAGGTAGAACGATAAAAAATTGCACATTTTAATAGACTGGATTCGAACGTCGACCGGCCTTCTAGAATATCTAAACTATCCTCATAGAATGTATTTTTTAAAATTTCATGTATATATATACCTGTATTGTCAGGTTCAATATTAAACATTTTAGGCTACATATTACTGATACGTCCGTATATAATGTAGATCTAGAGCTAGGGCAATTACAAAGCGATTGAGGAACTTAATTTGGCATGATTATACCTTGTACACATATGCACTGAGTCTGCTTTGTAGCTAGTTATCTTTAAATACAGTATACACTAACTGTTTAAAGTTTTTGTTAGTGGTAGTTGTACAGGAATGACAGCTAGATTACACAAGTAAAAGATTATGCTAACTTTGTGTACAATGTTGAGCATTTTGTTGCATTGATCATTTAAATCAGTTCAATCGTTTAATTTTTTCCTTTAATTTCAGTTACAGTGGATAACATTGCAGAAAAAGGTAGGAATACCATTGATGCGCTTCAAAAATAGAGAAATATTGTGTAATGTTTCAGATTATTTTGAGAGAACTACAGTAAATCGATGTAGGCCTACATATAACCAGTTTAATCTATATATATTAGTGACATTCATACATAGTGATGAAAATGCGTTTTTATATATTAGTTAAATTTAATGTATAAGCGGCAGGAAGGTTATGTTGCCAACTTTAAATTAATGGAAAATTCGTCAACAGTTAATCAGAATTATATATTAATAAGTATACATAAATTCCAGTATATGTAATTATCAGCGCATAAATAATCTTTGGTTGCATGACAACGCATTTGTAAACAAGGTGTGGTTCAATGGAAACAATGTGTCATATAGTTGCTGTTAACAAATGTTACCTTGGTTGCATTTGATCAATTTCTGCTGTTGGGATATGTTGAAAAAATAACCTTAAAATTTATGTATAGAAATGTCATGAGCACATCCTAAATACTGATCAAATAGTAATTTATGTATGGAACTTCATACTTTAAAACCCTCAGTTATAATAAACATAATATTTCAGTTGTATACCTCATTGCGTTCCATGGTTTCTTTGCAATGTTTGCATGGTCATATTGGCAGACCATCTTCACAGAAATAGGCTCAGTTCCCAGGCAGGTAAGACAAATGCAGTTTTTATTACATGCTATCAGACATGTATAAATTGTGACATGGTATTAAAGGAATTTCATGGGCATAGTTTCAGCTATCTGCTACAGATTTAGAAAAATTTGAAAAAGAAGAAAGTGAAGAAAATCAGCGTAGAATATTGGAACGGGTAGCTCGAAACTTGCCAGTCTCCTGCCGTGGAATATCTGGAAGTACGTAGCTCTGTTGCTCCTACTTCACCTTTTTCATTTTAATTTAATAGGATAGTTTGCTTATTGTATTGATTGATACAAACTGTTGCAGCCATGCGTTATTGTGAAAAATGTTGCCACATAAAACCAGACAGAGCTCATCATTGTTCGGCATGTGGCGAGTATGTTACTTTTTTTTCATTTTTTTTTGTAGTTAAATATTGCATGGATTATAATGAAATTGTTGGTAATAATATAAATTGCTTTTTTCCATATTTTAGATGTGTATTAAAAATGGATCATCATTGCCCTTGGTGTGTATGTTTTCATGAATATACATGTACAACATATTACAAAAACAATCCACTGATTGTATTGTTTTAAATACAATACCAATATTTACGTGCTATGAATGAAGCTTGCTGACATGATACATCAATATCCAGCTGCTGTGTTAAAATTGTAACTTTTTTTGGTTACAGGGTGAACAACTGTGTTGCCTTTACAAATTATAAGTTTTTTGTTCAATTTTTGGGATATTCACTACTTTACTGTCTTTATATTGCTGCTACTGCTTTGCAATATTTCATCAAGTTTTGGAAGGTAAGTCGCTTATCAAAAAGCTTATAATAACAATGACAAGTTTTCTATAAATTTTCTACAACACTTTTCTTTCAGAATGAATTGACGGAAGCTGGCAGATTCCATATTTTGTTTTTATTTTTTATGGCAATAATGTTTGCCATCAGTCTGGTCTCTCTTTTTGGCTACCATCTATATCTGGTATCTGTGAACCGAACAACTTTAGGTGTGAATTCAAGTTTTGTACAAAAACTAATGCGATAAGGAATTTGAAAATAACTTAAAGTCAATTTTTATGATTTTAGAATCTTTTCGTGCGCCAGTTTTTAGTGGTGGCCCAGACAAGGATGGATTTCATTTGGGGAAATATCAAAACTTTATTCAAGTTTTTGGAGAGAGAAAGAAATTGTGGTTTCTTCCAATATTTTCCAGGTCAGTTTTGTAACGTATATGGAAATTCTCAATACTTCATCTCCATCTTTTACCTGCCTGATTGACAGTGTATTGGCAAGAGCTTTATACAGGTAACACCTGTAATTGATCATCATGATTTTGAATTTTTATCCCTGTTTCCTGCATGTACTGTGATGTTTGATTGTCATGTATTGTAACGTTTTATTTTATATATGGGGATTATTGATAATATACTTAGTTTTCATTGGTCGAACCATTGCTACATAATGGTATTGTTATAAACTGGCCTATATACTAAAATTTGCATAAAGACAAATTATTTAATATCAAAACAGAAAACTGGTTTACATTAAAAAACAGTCTTTGTACTATGCACCTTTGCATGAAAGTAATGATTTATAAAACAGAATTTATTTTTTCAAGAATTGAAATCAATACATGCCAGATCTGATCATGATCTGATCATGCCATGCACGAAGATTTAGCGAATCTATCCAGAAAATATTGTTCTAAAACCTTGGTGTCTGATCTTTGGTGTTAAATTTTTCTGTCTCTATGCAGTTCAGGAAATGGGGTTGAATACCCCACCCGTACCCCACAAGCAAACTCCTACAACTCCATGGGCAGCACCCAGACCAGGTTAGAATGAGTTTGGTTTCCTTTGCATGAATTCAGTATAGGATTCAATTGCACTGAGTAGCCAGTTTGTATACCTGCGTTGTTCGAATTCACTCAGTTCGCAAAACGTTATTAAAAAGCTGCCATAGATAACGAAGCTTTGACAGAATATTTCCTTGCAAATTTTTAGATTGTAGCCTCAATTTGTGGATTTACTTGTTTTAATGTTTTGTTAAAGGATTAATTCAATACAGATTTAACAATCATGGGCTATTGTAAAAAGCCACATAGCAAAAAAAAAAAATTCAAATAGTTTTGTCAGTAACTGAGCAATCAATTTCAAGTATATTTCTTCATTTGATAGCCTACATAGGACTAAACTACTGCCGCACTGCGTTTTGGCAAATTTATTAAAGGAATGGTAAAAGAAAACTGTTGGGCAAGAAAATATCAGGTTCATTTTTGTAACTGCAAATTTGTCAAGGGAGACGTCACAAATTGTGCTTTCATATTCATTGGGAAAAAAACTATTACTATTTCTAAACAAAATTTTCAATATATTTTTGTGACTTTGCTAGTTATTGGTAGATGCAGGAAGATGTCATATTTGAATTATCTACTTTTATGTTACATTGTAAAAGGGCATGTCACTTGCCATCATTTGGCACATGAAGCTCAAGCACATTCTAACAAGTAATTAAAAAATGCATGCCCACTTGAATCACCAATAATCACTATGTAATGTGTTCTGTTGTGATGTTGTAAAAGTCAAAATCTGAGGCCTGGTTGCAAATTCTTTGACATTGATGCAACTTTGGTTGCATCAATGTTTGGCTGAATCATGCTAGGATCCGTTGATAGGTAATTTTTGGTGGAATGAAGTGCATATAAACGAGTAATTTTATTGCAGTATGGGTGAAGGCGTTTCATTTCCTCAAAAACATGTTGATGAAGATGGCAATGGGCTCTTGAACTCGAGGCAACGATGGGAGGAGGATAGCAGCGACTTGGAAGGCCAAAGCTTACCCGACCAGCACATGACCAATGTTAATCATTCTAGTGAGTACAAGTTTGTAAAATTATTTCGTGACAGCTGACTACATATGGCATTTTGCTGGAGTATGGAGAATCCATTTTGCAGTTCATTTGCACTCGCAGGTAAAATGCATGTGCTTTTATTAGAATTCTTAGTCAGATTCGAGGGATATTTCTAGACAGTTTACAAACAAGCCTTAAAATTAGAATCAAAGTGTAGATATATAACTATGGTAGATGGTAACTTTTAACATATCCATAGATGACTTTAACATTTATCTCTTTAACTCTGTGGTTTGTATCATTGAAATGGTAGTTTTATTTTGCTGTCATGCTTACCGAGCTTTAAAACGTTTGAGAAGTAGTTGGCACCCAAGCTTGCCATTTCAATGATGAACCAATTTTTTAAATCTATTCTTCAATGGTCATTTTAATTTCAGTTTCTATCCTTTTACAGCCAGCAGATCCAGCTTCTCCTCCGATGTCAGGCTTATAGTTGAATAAAGGTGTGGTAGCTGGCCTTTTCTGTGGCTTGCTGCTTGCTTCTTCATTGCAATGGCATTTTCCTAGCAGTTGCATCCCTTTTTGTAGTTTGTGTGCCAAGGGAGTGCATTCAAAATGCTAATGTTTTTCATTCCAATTTCTGACTTGATTTTTAGCAATCAAAATGATTATTTCCACTGGTTCTAATGTATCGCTTAGTTACTAATTTGCTTAGTATTGGCAATACCATACATTGAATGCATGACAGTGTTTTATGCTAGAATAGCATTTTCATGTGCCTGCAGGTATTAGACTAATACTTTTTGCATTTAAAATTATGCACTTATTTCTGTCTAATCAAAAACCTAAAATCATTAAAAACATGTTTTGGCTATTTGTTGAAAACTAAAATTGACTAACAAGTTACCTAGACCATTGAGGAAGCCATCATTAAACTTAATTTTATTTTAAATAATGATCTAGCAATAACTGTACATGCATAGCCTACATCTCTCAAACTAAGAGGATTGAAGTAGTCAGACGAAATGGGAAGGTGGATGAAAAATTACAATAAATGCTCATTTCTTCCAATAGGGTGTGCAAATTATTATTGCTGCAGTGGTAATTGAATTCAGTATGTTGATATCATCTTCACCATGGCATGCTGGTGCGTTTTCTAGATGCTCCGATGTTATTTAATGCCCTAACTCTTTACCACCTTATCGAAAAATATGTCCCCATATTTTTAAATATGTTTTTAAATCGTCTATACTCTGGAGAACCAGGGATAAAGAGAATCTACATTTCTGGATATTTGTTGAAAGTAAATCAACGCATAAATGGTGTCTAATTTCTCCCACCACATGTCAGTGCAAATATTTTTTGTAATGTTTGATATTTGGCGATTAAATGTATTGGGGAAATTTGAGTGAGTTGAACAGTAAATCTTGTTCAATAGGTTGTTTGATTATAGTGTGATTAATGATAATTAACATTTATGAAAATCTGAAAATGTGGTTGCACTCTTGAATGAAATGCAATAGAAGCAAATATCCTTGGTCAATTATCCACCTAACAATCATTTTTTGCAAGATACAAGAAATTTAGAGTGAACGTTAAACTCACCATTTGCAATATATTTTTGGACATGCTAAGGAAAATGGAGGAAATAATAATAGTACATTATAGGCTGCTGCTAAGTTTTACCTATGAACCTAATTATATTAGGGTATACACTACTACATTTTTCCTCTAACCTTTTATTTATTAAAAGGTTCCGTTTATGACAAATCATCTTCTGCTATTGTTTAGAAATTACAGATTTTAGCTTTCATTTTTGTACCTACTATATGTTACGCAGTCACAGCACTCAATATTTTTCATTTATCCTGCCATTGTTTACATGTTTTTTTTTATTTAATACTAGGTCCTATGGTCTATCCTGAAGAAGTGATCTCACATGGGTATGGTAGCAATCCTGTTTAAAATCGCTGTGATGTGTTCTTCATCCAAGAGAACTTGCTTTAAGTTACGATATTTTATTGCTACAACACTTAAAGCCTACTTAAAACGCACTACTCTGTGGAACAATAATGAACGGGATAGCAGTGCTGTTGGCCTATAGCAGAAAATGTCACTGCAGTCTTGAAATGAGGTCATATATCCAGAGGAGCTGTGCACTTTTTCAGGAAACTTTAATTTTATTGTGATTTTGAGCATTTGAATTTCCAGTTTGTGATTACTGTACTTTATAATTGTATGCCACTAGTGGCACTTTTGACCAATGCTTATTCATTTTCTTGATACCGTTTATCCATTTTATTATATTTATAATTGCACTGATCAGTGATACAATAATAAATTACAAATTATCATAAGAACATTTTAAAAGAAGTTTGCTATAAGTTAAAATTAATTGTAACGATTAGTCTAAAATCCTTTAAATCCTTCCTCTTTGATACACAGATGATATTGAAAAGTCTCTATATCGTCAGAGCTTATAGTCGTACATGTATGCTGAAGTGCAATAGCAGCCACTAACAGGTAGTACAACTTCCATTTCAGGGTTAACACCACCAATTAGAATAGTCACATTTTAAGTATATTACCCTTTTTCTTTGTAATAAATAAATAAAAAATACCTGTAAACCACTTTCAGCATTAAAGTTTATAGGAAAAATAACTTAAAAATGTAACCAATTTTTAATTATGAAACAGTAAATTTTTATTACAAATCAGATTTTATGTGTATGAATGTCTTTGTATTTTTTTCATAATTAGTTTAATCTAATTAACCTGTATGGAACAGTATACTTCTCTCTTTGAATCTAAGAAACTAATTAGAAGAACTTCGATTTACACTTTATGAAATCTGGGAACGTTATGATAATTTATGCAAAAAACACCATAATTGGCACAGCATATGGTGATGCTCGACTTATTAATACAAAATAAGGATTAAACCTCTTACTTTTAATTGATTCATGTCTAATCAATATTTTGTCCAAGTGCACATTATTTGAAAATAACGGATGGAATAAGATTGCACAAATTTTTGGACTATGGAGCATCTTTACGACAAATTGTGAAACGGTATGGGCTTCAGCAAGTCGATATTGGTAAGTACAGCCCGGGCAATGCGAGGCATTCCAGCTAGTGTTAATATATAAAAATTTACTGTTTACAGGTGAAATGAGTAGTTGATTCTCATTTCAATTTGTGAGCATTTTAATTGTTATTTATATCTTGGTAATGGTTGCACTATCGAATGTAATGCAGTTTAGTG
This sequence comes from Ommatoiulus sabulosus, assembly GCA_034697705.1. Taxonomy (NCBI): domain Eukaryota; kingdom Metazoa; phylum Arthropoda; class Diplopoda; order Julida; family Julidae; genus Ommatoiulus; species Ommatoiulus sabulosus. The sequence goes on along the minus strand of JAQGAO010003353.1, from coordinate 152 downwards.
ATTTGTACGGTATATAAAGTTATGTATATTTTTTAATTATCATGAACAAGGTTGACATTTTATTGCTCAGAAATCACAGTGAGGGAAAAAAGTATTTCAACACCCTAAAAATGTTGAATAACTTAATAAATAATTAAATTTTTGCAATAAAA
>JAQGAO010003352.1:0-17196 GCA_034697705.1 Ommatoiulus sabulosus | reverse complement strand
TATATTTATATATATATATATATATATATATATATATATATATATATATATCTTGAATATGGCTTTAAAAGCGGGGGTTGCCTGGATTTCAAAAATAAAAAAGACGTGAAAATGGTTCGACCTTGAAAGGTCGAATACCGCGTGCTTTCGGGTTGGGTAATATTTCTATACGCGTTTTACTCACTTTACCGCTCTTTAAATCGCGATTTCGTCAATACGTGAATTTCGTAAATTCAGCCGGAACCTCAATTGAGAAGAACTCGCTCAATTATACGAATTTCTGATAGTACGAATTCATTTCCCAGTCCCCGTCCTATTCGTCCTAATCGAATAATGTTAATTTCTTCGTTCAAGACGTACTGTATTCGGAATTCGAATAATACGAATTTTAGGCTATAAAACCAAAGAATTTTTAGAGTTCCCGATCGTTCGCGCTATAGCACGTTACGTTAAAACGAACTACAAAAAATATGAGAAAAATTTTAAGGTACTGTATACTGTACGTTATAACTATAAATTCCCCGATAAATTTCGCGACACGACCTTCCCGTTCATATTCGGGAAAATATCGAAATTAAAATTTCGTTCCAAACAGAAATTAAAATTTCGTTCCAAACAGAAATTAAAATTTCGTTCCAAACAGAAATTAAAATTTCGTTCCAAACAGAAATGAAAATTTCGTTAAAATCGACGAAGACGTGTTTAGTTTGACTTTTAAACAAACACTCCCCTCGAGATTCCTCAAGGACCTTAATAAGTTTTAATTTTCATCAGAAACGCGCGAATTTCGGAACATACCTGTAGACGTTGTTTAAATTCTCACATCGCACGCATTCCAATCCGCTTAATACAGTAAAACCTGGAAAAGTGACCACCTTTGAATGGTGACCATGCACTTGTTTATGTTGACCACTTTTTAGTGGGGTTTTTTCTAGTGTATACATTTCCTTCATAAAAATTCTCCGTATAGTGACCACCTGTCTATTGTGTACATTGACCAGTGTGTGTTGTCTTTTTTTGTAATTTTTACATTATTGTCAATGTACCTTAAAAATTAACCAGATAACGGATGAGTCACCTTAATTTTCCTTTAACCCAAGTGGTTCTCAAATAATTCAGCCAATCGTTGTTATTCAGATCGAAAAAAATCACTGAAAACTTGATCAAAAGAAGCAAAAAGCATTTAAAACGAGGAAAAATTGATAATTTTTTCTTTAAAAAAAAAAACAAATGTGTAATAAGGCAATAAATATACTGTATGTAACGCACATGGACATGATGATTTTGTACTTTTTTGGTTTTGTGGCATTCTTTGTATACAGTGAGTCGGACCAACCTAGCATTTTTTTCGGTGGTCACTCTTAACAGGTTTTACTGTATTTCTAAATGTAAAAGTGCACCGAGCCCGGGGCGCCCTAAGCCCCAGGGCCGTCTCAGACTGTCCAACATTGAACGTCTAGTATTTTCAATCGATAAAACTATCTATCACAGCTGCCAAAAAAATAAAAAAAACAGCAGACAAAACGATGAAAGAGAAAGCTCGGCACGCTTTTAACCTATTTTCTTAATCTTTTTATAGCAAAAAAAAAAAAAAAAACGTCACTTAAAGAAAAGGTCAACATGCAAAAATCTGGAATATGAGAATTTGAGCCGGTTTACTTACGCGAATCCTTGCTGAACGTTATTATTTTCGCCGGCCAATTTGAATTCCTCTTCCGGGTGGATTATCTGATTGGCGTGAGATTTCAAAGCCACGAAAGAGCGACGATAAAAACGCACGTTTTTGGCATCGAAAGCAGGGGAAAAAATTGAAGAAATCGGAGTGAGGAAATGGTGGTGAATGCACCATATCGGAAATCGTTGACCGTTAAATCCCGAGCTGCAATGTCGCCCCAAGGCGCACAACCGCACTCGAAATAGCATGACAAAATAATACTGCTTTTTAAAAAACAAACAAACAACCTACAAAAACAAGAGTTATTTTTGAATTTGAACTACTTTTGCATCCAACGCCAGAACGATGCTAGCGTCAGCCATCATGGCGACCTTTGAAATGGAAAAATGGAACGCGTGCGCGTGAACCGCATATTCCAAAAACGGAAAAAGGTTGAAGCGCCGTTCCATTAAATGGCGCATTCCGGGCGAGGGGGTAATGAACTCGAGCCATATAACACGAATTGAAATTTTAAAATTAAAAATAACGCGTACGCGTGAGGTGCAGGAGTGAGTTTATTTAGCTCGACGTACCTTCACAACACGGACTTTGGAGCATTTTGCGGCGATGCGAATTAGGATTTAAAGCACATTACCGGGTCGGAGAATTTATGACGCCAGGTGGAGTACGGTGCTTTCAGCGGGGAAGACCTACAGGAATGTCCGTGTATTAAAGTTAAGGCTAGATATAAGTGGGTTTAATTTCAATTAAAATACGCATTATTTCTATCAAAAATACTAGTTTAATTTAAGGTTTAGTGGATGGAGGCGTGTAAAGGTACAAGTTTTTAACGCCGGGTGGATGCGGCGCTTTCAGGGTGGAAAAAATAATTTTCCGGGAAAATACAGGGTAGGACATAAGCTCGGAATCATTCTCAATTAACAAATTTTACGGTGAAATTAGTAATTTATATGAAAATATCTATTATTTCATTTTAAAAATGCGAGTTTAATTTTGAAGTAAGCTAGCGAGAGTTGAATTTTGATTTTGCATCATTTCCCTTAAATTTACTTTTCATTAAATTTCCCTATTTTCTAATATATTTCACGGAAATTTTCTAAGGAAATATCACAGGGTTCTCCCAGAAATTTCATTTTCAACTTCCCTGACTTTCCCAGTTTTTAAAAAAATTTCTCTGACCAATGACCAGATTGACAATTTCCAAAATTGACACTGGAAAATATTTTTTTTAAAATTTACTAACGACACTTTACTAACCGAATTTTTTTAAAAAATTTAAAAAAAATTGCGTTGAGATTTTTTTAAAATGGGGAAAATTTTGTATTCGGAAAATGTTGAAAATTTGTGCTCGGAAAAGGTGGAAAATTTTGCTAATTTGTACTCGGAAAACGTGGAAAATGTTGCAAGTTTGTACTCTGAAACTGTGGAAAATTTTTGCAAATTTGTAGTCGGAAAATGGGCCCTGAGCTAACCTAGTAGAAGTATTAATTTTGGATCGCCATGACAGTTGAATTTCCCTGACTTTTTCAAAATAAATCATTCTACCCTGACTTTTCCAGGTTTTCCAGGTCTGGGGGAACCTTGAATTTGTAGTGGGAAAATGTAAAAATGTTTCCAATATGGGCCCTAAATAACTACGTTGCATTTCCCTGACTTTTCCAGGTTTTCCAGCTCTGGGGGAACCTTGTTTTATATAAATTTCATATTATATTAATCCAATAATTATTTTAAATAATCCATTTCAATTTAAATTAAATTTATTTCTATCATTTTTCTTACCTGTCTCAATGACTGACACAAAAGTTGCTTGCAAGAATACTCTTTAATTTGAGTAAAAACTTGGTAACAAACTGCTGTTTAAAGAAAATAAAAATTAATAAATTCAAGTTTTGCAGAAAATTATTTCCTGAAAAAAAAAACGAGTAAATAAGGAACTGATTTAAATATAAAATTGTGACACTCGAGTTTTATTTGTTTCGTACAAACTGCGATATATTTATCGAGTTATTTTTAAATTAAGGCAAGAGTTGTACGATTTCGTCAATTAAAATCAAACATTTTACAAAATTTGTACAAAATTTACACAAAAAACGATGAGCGATATGAAAATGAAAATAACACCATCCAAGTTTCGTGACCCTGTGTATATTTTTTCTTTACATTTTTAAAAAAAACAAAAAATATGGATGAAATAAAAAAAAAATAATACTCGTAAATCCTCACAAAAACGAAATCTCAAAAAATTAAAAATTTTGGCATCCAAAAACGCCAACAAATTCAAAAGGAAATTATTTTGGCATCTTTTAATTCCGAAGGATAAGATTTAATTTAAATACCATACATTTATCCAGAAAAACTATGAGCAATTTCATCAATTTTCGCTATATAGCGATAAAACCTAATTAATATTCGAGAAATTTCATCAATATTCTGCAAAATTTCATTAACTCTCGATTTTTTTTAGAGTTAATGAATTTGGGAAAATTTCGTTAAATTCTAATATTTTTGTTATTTATCGATTATACCGATAACGTGTAAATAATATTCGAGAAATTTTTTCTTACAAACTTAACATTTACTTTATTTTTGTAAGAAAGTTCTCCATGTTTCATACAATTTCATTATATTCCGATAAAATTTAACTAATTTTCGTAAATTTTTGAAAATGTTTTGACAAATTTCTCAATTCTGCAACTAATTTCACCAATCTACGACCAATTTCCCTATTTTTTGTGTGATAAATTTCATCATTATTACGTAAAATATCATTAACTTTCGAGAAATTACCCTCAATTTCGAAAAATTGCGTTAAAAACCTACCATTTTCTTTATTTTTTCAAGAACTTTCTCCATGTTTCTTAAAATTTCCTTATATTCCGATAAAATTTAACTACTTTTCGTAAATTTTTGGACAAATTTCTCAATTCTGCGATTAATTACACAAATCTACGACCAATTTTCCTACTTTTCGTGTGATAAATTTCCCGATAATTCCATACATTTTTCAATTTTTCGACAAATTTCACCATTTCTCGATTCTTTTCACAACAATTCGATAATTTCTCTACACAATTAACAATTTACTCATTTCGTCCGAGTAAATAACTAAATTTCAAAACACTCAAATCTCAAAATTCTCAAGATTTCTCATAATTTTTTAACGATGAATGCTGGATTAAAAAATAGATTTACTCCCATTAAACTTATCCTACTGTAAAAATGGTGCAAAAATCATTTCCTACTAATCATTTCAACTAACAAAAAATCACTCTGAATTACGCTTCCGATTACGATAATTCATCTTCTTCGATAAATTTCGTGAAAAATTTCCTAAAAATAGCAAAACTATCCAAACATACCGACAACGTAATGCCCTTGAGGAAACCCAAATTCATTTTTCCTTAAAAAAAATTGTTAAAAAATTAAATCCGTGTAAAAGTAATAAAAACTTGGGAGCAATATTTTAGGGGGGAAGGCCAACACTTACGGGTTCCGAAACAAAAATGTCCAAAATAAAATGTATAAAAAAACAAGGTATGGCAAAAAAATGCATAGTTTCGCGATAAAAATTCCTGGATAATAAAAATATGTCCGTAAAAATTCCTAATCTTTTTGGTTTGTTCCAACGAGGAGGAGGAGGCATTCTTGCGGTCGCAGTTCGGTCGTCGACGGAAGACCCGTTAGCAGAGCCGCCACGAGCCGCAGCGCCTCGAGTTCCTGGACCTCGGTCTTTGAGCAGTTCCCGCATCCACGAGATTCCATCTTCTTGTGGGACCTTTCGTAAAATCCTCGTGAGCAGCACCGTGCCACGCGAGTCTACGACACCGGTGCTACGAGCTGTAGAAGGTTCGAACCCTTCGATCGCGGATCATCGCCAGCCACAACATGCTCCAAGAAAACTGCAGTTCACCTCGTCTCCTTGAAGACGTCTCGAAGAAGACGGACGATACTGCTTCGGAAGAGGTCTTCGATTCAACTCAGTACCCTAGAGTTGGCATCTGAAAACAACTAAGAGAAGATGAGAAACTACAGTTTTCTTGAAGGCAAAATCGTCCGGCTTCAGTGGACGTCGTGTCCGAGCCTTCGAAACTCCTGTCGAGGGTCCATGGATAAGACCCTCGATAAGCAAACCCTGAACCAGTAATAGATTTTGAGAAAAATGTTCAGGGTTCGTGCTGTACGATCAAGGGCGTTAGGTTTTGTTCGGAACATGTCGAAGACCAACGTCTCAACGATATATTCGCTTCGCTCTCGAAGCATCCAAACCTTCTCGGTGGGCGATGATCCCCGATCTAGGCCCTCGTAACCGAGTCGTGCGCAGAATCACAAAAGGCAGTCATTGTCTTCAACCACGATCGTGTCAAACTTACAACTCCGGCACCAGTTCCCGTCCGGATCTGGAAATTCCAGCAGAGTCTCAATGCGTGGTCATCGGTTTGAACTGAAATAGTGGCGACCATAACATTTGGGCATCAGTCCCAAGTACGGATCCGCGAGCTATTTCCGCGACAGGTTTTCTTCCAGAGCCATCCTTGGCCCCCATAGTCACAGAATCTGGGCTTACCTCGTCCGATGCTTGGCTCCGAGAAGTCAATGAGCAAACTGTTGGACGGCATCTCTGAGCACGATTATCACAACTCCGGTAACCTTTCACCGCCCATTCTAGATGACCGTTTCTGTGTCGTTCATGTAAATGGGACTGGGTCTTCCGTTGTGGACGGACACCGGCCTGGAGGGGGGCTGAAACGCCAGATTGACCTGTCCCTGACCGGGCCTGTAGGGCGGCAGCTGCATGTCGTTCACCTGTCGACCGTAACTGTCGTTGCTGGTCGAGCTGTCTACGGAGCGTTCCATCAGCTTGGTCACCGGGTTCTGGTAGTAGGTCTGACGGTAGCTGCGCCTGGAGCGGGTCGAACGGCGCTTCACCTTCCTCGGCGTCATGGGCCGCTGGTAAGGGTTCTCGGTCGTCGGGTGCCGCTGGTATTCGATGCTGTAGGGAACGAGGGTCCCGTTCCTCCTAGTTGGAGCTAACGGCAAACGAGACATGAATGGCAATCACATATAACGCAAAAAAAGAGGATTTCGCATACAATTTGAGCGCCGACAGTCACGTAGGTGGAAAAGATTATTTTTGGTAGAAACTACGTAACCATGATGGTTAAAGTACAATAGACTCTAGATTATCAGGGTTGTGGATCAAACCTCGCAAACGTGTATCAGGGTTGTGGATCAAACCTCGCAAACGTGAGTATTTTACCAAAATCAAAGTTTTTTCCACAATAAAAAAAACTACGAACGCGATGTCATTTTTTTAAAAAATCTTCTTGCATTTTGTGGATTATTCTGAGAAACTTTATTTTCAGACATACAACAGTTATTACTCGGATAATCCAGAATCTACCGTATTTGCAGAAACAGGGCCATGTTTTATCCACTCTTCCGAATTGTCCATATTTTCACTGCCTTTGCCTTCGAGCTTATGCCATGCAGGTTCAATTCAATACCCTACAATCAGCACATCTGTGCCATCGAGTAAAGCTGTTCACCCAAAATTGACATTTTTCCACTTTTTTCCACCAAAAAAAAAATGATAAATATATGAAAAAATTCCAATAAAAATAGGGACTATATGGAATTCTGATAATGCTAACTAACAGCTTGAAAAAACAATTTTACATTCATTTCATTAATAAAGTATACAGTAAAACCTGGAGAAGTGACCACCTGTTTATGTTGACCACTTTTTAGTGTATTGTTTTTTCTAGTGTACATTTCCTTCATAAATATTCTCCGTATAGTGACCACCTGTCTATTGTGTTCAGTGACCAGTGTGTGTTGTCTTCTTCGCAATTTTTATATTGTCTGATGTCAATGTACCTTAGAAAGTGACCAGATAACGGATGAGTCACATTACATCTTTCTTTAACCCATGGACATGACGATTCTGTACTTTTTTGGTTTTATGGTTTTTTACTACATTTAGTACAGTCTACATGTATAAGTACAGTGTACATGTTCATTATTTTAATGTAATTAAAGCATTCTTTGTATAGTGACCAACATAGCATTTTTTTGGAGTCACTCTTAACAGGTTTTACTGTATATGAAAGCTACAAAATCAAATTTTCCAATTATTTTCTTGCCATTCTCAACATTTTTTTAAAAAATACTGAAAAAATTGACAGCTACAGAAATGAGAAACAAATATTTCCATTTCTGTGATTACCAACTACCAGGGAAGAAAACCAATTCAAGATTTAAGGCAAATAATAATTTGATCAGAATACTTAAAAAGAAAGGAATCTTATAAACGGAATTTAAGAACTCCATAATTTAAATAAAATTCAAAATTATGGGAAATCTGTGATATTTACAGCCCCTAGACTGGGATTGGGTGAACAGTCATAACGAACAACGATAGAAATTTCCTATCGGATATAATTACCGATCGATGATCGATAACGCAGCGAATGAAATACAAATTAATGCTCCAAAAATCAACTAATTAGAAATCATAGCCAGTTTAATTCACTTTTGTGCTTCGCTTACACGAGACTTTGGCAAATCAGTTAATAAAATCATCCTGATTAAGGCCGAAACAAAAAAGTGAAGTACTTAATTAATAAAATTAATAAAAATGAAAAAAATAAAAAAACGAAAGCGTGAAAAATAAAAATTGCGCACAAACTACTTCGCGCGAATGCCAGGCATTGCTAACATCATTCGCAAAATCAGATTGATATAAAATTGAGCAAAATCAAAAAGACCAAACCTGACTTCAACCCAGTTTGAAATTTCAAATTAAATGAGTGCCGAAATAAAAATACTTACTGGAAATACTAAGTTCTCCGGCTTTTCCTCTCAGGCTCTTAAGTTCGATGCATTTCCCCCCCTAATTCTTATAAAAATATAATTACGAACCTGGAAAAAAATTCAAACTCGTTTAAATTTAAATCTAAGAAATGAAACATATTCACATTTTCTTTTAAAAAAAAATATATGTGGAGAAATGCGAAGATTTCGAGTCTGAGAGGAAAACCTGAAGACGCGAACCTCGCCAAGAGTCCATTTTCATTTCGAGACTTGCTCGATGGACAATTACCGTCGCTGGCATTTTTGTCCTATTTAGCAGTCAGCGACAATGGGATCCAAGAATTATCGTACACCTATGTGAGACAATGCAATCAATGCCTTTGAAAAAGTAACCAAAACTTGTGAACTGTAATTTGGTCTTCTTGATTTTGACAGGAAACAACAATGGCCAACTTATCGGGACGTAGTGCCCGGCCCGACCGCGGTCATAGCCCGGCATCCGCAGACTCGGTACCCCCAACTTCGATTGGCCACGGTTTGAAAACATTAAATTTAAAGCATCCAAAATTAGAAATCCGCATGCATTTGAATCGTAATATCTTTCAAAAAGCCCACGGGTGTCACAACTCACAAACATATTTTTATTACGCTACATTATTACGTCCCATTTTTTATAGTTAATAACTGTATGTTACATAGAATTCGGTATAACAGGGTCCCCCAGAAATTTCATTTCAACTTCCCTGACTTTCCCAGATTTTTAAACAAATTTCCCTGACCAATGACAATGCCAAAACTGACATAATGCATGTCAATATCATCCACAATTTTTCAAAATCGACACAAGATAATACTCCATATTTTGCAAAATTTACTTAGTAATGACAATTTTGAAAAATTAACAACAAAAATTTTTACAATAGTTACAAATTTTGAAAAATCTGTTAAAAATTTGCAAATCTGTACTCGAAAACTGTTGAAAATTTTGATTACGAAAAGTTTGAAATTTTTGCAAGTTTGCCTTCGGAAACTGTTGAACATTTGGCAAATTACATCTCGAAAACTGTTGAAGATTTTGCAAATTTGAACTCGGAAACTGTTGAAAACTTTGCTCATTTATCCTTTGAAATTGGTGAACATTGTGCAAATTTGTACTGAGAAATCTTTTGGAAACATTCATTTTAGTCCATTACAACATTAGCACGTTGAATTTCCTAAACTTTTTCAAAACAAGTCAATCTTCCCTCACTTTTCCAGATATTTTCAAGTTCCCTGACTTTTCCATGTTTTCCCATGTAATGGGGAAGCCCGTATTCTCCTCGGGTTTAAATGTATCCGTGGGGAGGCTTCGAAGCCGTTGCCTACGGGCACGGTGGGGTCTCACCATACCTCGCGCAAGGTTTCGGGGGACCAGACAAGAACCGAGTCTCGGATTCATCCAGGACACTACACCACGGCGCGTTCGGCCATTACTATCACCTCGTAAGCGCATCGATCTCGCGCCGTTAATACTGCATCATCGAGGGCCAGGTAAAGAAGAAGCAAAGCTCGGAACGTAAAGCCGCTTGCAAAACAAAGCACACTGGCACACACACGCACTGCTGCCCATTCATCGCAACGTAAAAACACGGCCCCGCATGCACGCTGGACGGCGGAGTGAGGAAAAAAAACCACACGCCGCGCGGCGCGTAACCACACACACATGCGTGCACGACATCCATTCGCGTCCAATTTTACGGGGTGCTGAATACGTACATGGTCGGCAGTTGCATGTGAGATGTCTTTGTTGGTGAATGATAGGCAGTGTAAGTATCGAAACCACCAATGAAATCGACTGGAACAAGACCGTAAAATGTGCGGAAATAACGAACAAAAAAAACAAGAGACGTGGAAGAAGAAAAAACGAAATCAAAAACATAAAATGTATAGATAGATATCACAATGAATGTTAATGCCACGCCAAGTCCAAACGGTGTAGTAGTAACGCAAACCCTCCCTCGTCCCTCCATCCCAAATACGTATCCCCACGAGAAAAAAAATATTGGCCACGAATACGGTTAAAACGCTGCGTGGCAAAGCCTTTTTTTGAGACGCCGACGGCGCAGAGTCTCGTACAAGAATGGATCGACGGCTCGAGCCTTGTTGAACGACGATAATCTCGAACAGCGTATCGATAAAAAAGTATCTTTTAAAAGCACCGATAAATTTCGTACCAATAAGGATTTCCAACTAAGACCCCATTCGATAATATTGCTTCTTCGCTAACAATTTTTTTCTGCATCGGGATGCGCAAACATTGATGCAGCGTTTCCTTCAAAGCGGTCTACAACCCCGTTACGGCATATATCCGTGATGCTAAAAATTGTAAAGCATTTCGCACTCTGGCTAAATCACATAGTCAAAAACCCTGGCAATTTTCATCTTTTATTTAAAAAATAAATAAATATACGAAGAGTATTTGACATAAAATTTTACGTACGTATCTTTTTTAAAAATTACATAAACAGTTTCAAATTTTTCATATCTAGAAGAAAAGTGGTGCGTCTATATCGACGTAAAAATTATTTCGCAAGGAGGCAATATTTATCTAAAGGCGAATTTTTCCAAGTTTCCGTAATTACAGAAACAGGAAAATAACGGTCTGTACGTTTACGCCGAGACAATCCATCGAGAGCACGGTCCATTCTTGTTTTTCGAGACTACAGCGCTCGAAACGCCGTCCCAAATACGACCACAGATTTTTGTCATTTTGGCCTCATCGAAACTTCTTGGTAATGAGAATGGCATACGCCGTACTTACAACTGTCATCTTCCTGGGTGAAGATTTTGATTATATAGCAACCGCTGCAGATGCTGCACAACTGAAAAAGAGAGGAAAAACGAGAAATGAGCATCGGGCCGAGATTTCAATTCTTGACGATTGAAAATAATGACGCCTTGAACAGGTTCTATCAGCGATTCGGTGTCTTCGGGAATTTTTACCAAGAAATGACTTAGGCATAAAATGATATATTTTACATCAAACTTTTGCCCATGGATGATGAAGCTACGTGATTAGGAAATACGAAATTCACATTCGTACATTTTAAATTTTTTTAAAAAAATCAATAAAATTTAAGAAAGCTCCCTTTAGGAAACAATACACGTAACAGCTGGCGGACCAAAATAAATGGAAGAGTTTCAAATTTTTTGAACGTTGACTTATGTTTGCAGAAAAGCAACGACATTTTATGCACAAAAATGCCTGAAAAGGAACGCGGATGACCCCGTGCTACAATGGGGAAGGGGGGGGGGAGAAGATGGTTAATTGTTTCTAAGTAAGTAAAAGTATCATTTATTACGGGAGTTGTTTTCGAAATGCTCGAGTGGTACTTAAGGTGGCAGCGTTCATCCGTTTTCCCATCCAGGATTAGGGTAACCACCAAATTTTCAATTTCACTGACTTTTCCCCGACTAAAATCCAAATTTCCCTGACCAAAACTTACTCGTTAATGCATATCAATTTTTTGTCAAAATAAAAAATAAAATAACAATTGCAATGAGACGCTTGGCAAAACACTAGATATTGTTACGAGTCTAGCTGAAGAGGATTGGGGATGGAGCTGCTAGCAGACTGAGTGCAGGGATAGCAATTTGCTTTTATTTGGGAAAATTTCCATGACCACCTTTTTTTCCCCCGACTTCCCTGACCTGTGGCCACCCTGAGGATCCAGCTTTTTACAGGGTTCAACCTCGGGATTATACTCACGGCTAAAAGTATCTGCAAACCGGCTTGAGCGCATTCGATGTAATAATACTCCAAAAGGCATCCCTCGACGACCGCCGGTTTCTTCCACGCCTCTTCTCCCGGCTCCGTGTTGTTGTAAGTGGCGGCGCAACCCACGCCGTTCGCCTCCCACCAGCTCCGGCTGCCCGTCGCCATGTTCAAAAAGCTGCTATCCTGCGAGAAGTAAAAACGAGAATCGAAAATCAGCAATTGCAGGTTCTGTTGACGAACAAAAGTCCATGATCCATAAACTATGACCAAATGATGCCCGTCCATCGTTTAATACTATTTATTATTTATTACCATCCATATTATTGTTTACTCAATTTAAACTGTCAAAAAACAGCGCCCAATTTCCCCAACAGTGGACAAATTTCTAGACTTGTCAATTTAGGACACCAGCTACGTAAGACCATTTATTCCAACAATGTCCGAACGTTCATAAACGTGGACATCTTCGCCGGTAGGCCGAGGAAAGGGGTCATAATGGCTAGAAAAACGGTATGTGTGAATAGTTCACACATTGACCGTTCCCAACATTAAATACCAGAGATGATACGCTCTCCCCCAGCCCACCAAACAATTTAAAACAGCTTAACATCTCATCGACGCCCTCACAAATAAAAATAAATTGATCGCGACCAGGAACTGATAGCGAGCATCATCCACTTCCTGTTTGCTCGATTACGTTTTGTGTGTGCGGGAGGGTGGAACCACCGATTAAAACTCGGGCAACTCTTTAATGGACCTCGAATGAGATAATCGAGGGTGGCGAATCAACGACCTTACCCTGCTCAGGCTGCCAACTTGAAGATAAAAGCAGATAACAAACGCGTTCCAAGCGACCCATATCAGCATCCAAATAATGCACTGACCCAGGAAAAAAAAACAAAAAAAAAGAAAACAAAAAGTGAAAGTGAGACGACGTACGATAACGGAAATTATCAAACGCAGACACAAAGTATTGCATGCGCACTTACCACGAAAATGTACTTAGGACGGTACTGGTAGATGCCGAAGAATCCCAAAATCGTGAAGATGATCTGGAAAAAGTTGCCGATTATCGGAACCCACATGTAGCCGAGGAAGTCGAAAACCTGCCGCTCCACGGTCGAGATCTGCAAATTATAAAATTTAGAAATTGTAATTTTAATTTTAAAAATTAAAAAAAACTGCATCGAACGCTGCGAGCCGTATGACACGACCCGATAAAATCCACTGTTCAGTCCAGAGAAATGACCCGTGCGCTGAAAAAGGGAACTTGAAATACGCTCAGCAATCTCAATCTTTAATAGGGGGAACTCAAGCAGAATTGTACTATGGCAGTCGTGAATTCAAGCGTGCCACATTGAAGCGCTCATTGGTTATCAATTCACGTGATTATCGCTGTTTTTTAAACGAATACTTCACGACTGCCAAAGTACGATTCGTAAAGCTTGTCCGAGTTTCTCTAATATATAACAGGGTTCCCCAGAAATTTCATTGACTTTTCCTGGTTTTAAAAAAAAATTTCCCTGACCAATGACAATGTGAAAAATTGACATATTTGCCAAAATTGACATTGGAAAATATTTTTTTTAAAATTTACAAACGACAATTTTGAAAATTAAAGTACAAATTTTTTTTAAAATGTAAAATAATCGCGTGAACATTTTTTAAAATGGGAAAATTTTGTATTCGGAAAATGTTAAAAATGTGTGCTCAGAAAAAGTGGGAAATCTCGCAATTTTGTCCTCGGAAAATGTGGAAAATTTGTACTCGAAAAACGTGGACAATTTTGATAATCTGTACTCGGAAAACTTGGAAAATTTTGCCAATTAATTCTCAGAAAACGTGGAAAAATGTGTAAATTTGTACATGGAATATGTGGAAAATTTTGCGAAAAGTGTTCAAAACGTGCACATTTTTTGCAAATTACTACTCGGAAAATGGACCCTGAGCTAACCTCGTTGAAGTATTAATTTTGGATTGCCTTGACTTTTCCAGGTCATTTTCAAGTTCCCTGACTTTTCCAAATTTTCCAGGTCTGGGGGAACCCTGCTCTAATATACATGTACATGTATAACAACATCCCACATTGACAAATCGGTCAGTTTGCATGCACTTTTTAGTGTCAATTTTAAACAGGAGTTGAATAGGAACCAAGCTGAAACCTGAGTTCGTAACTTGAGGAGACGAGGGGGTCATCAAATTAAGGGCATGTTCGTAGTTGTGAATTGTTCGCAAGTTAAGCAAATTACTTTCAGTTAAAAATAAATTATGCTCAAGGCTGATAAACAGATGCTTGACCCTACAGCATAAACCACGCCAGTTATTCATAATTGCAGCTGAGAAGACAGGATGTTACCAATTACGGAGGCATAAAGAATGCGGCATCAAATTGCAGCGTTTACGAAACGTACTGCACTTAACAGACAATGGCCCAGGCAGCCTGATATGGTTTTTGGTCAATGAATCTGTGTTTACGGTATGTTATATCTTGCTTGAAACTTGAAAGCAAGACACGCACCAGTGCTTGTCATCTTAGGGGCAATGTACAGTATCAAACTGTAATGGTAAACCCAGCTGCAATGATAAAATGCAGTTAATAAAAATGCATTTCTAGAAAAATGGCAAGCTTAGAAAAATTGTAGCATATCGTTATTTTAATTTTTTTTTTATGAAAGTTGCATTATATCGTTCGTAAATGAATTTTTGCAAATTTTCATTATTTTTTCCAGAAAATTATACAGTTAAATTGTACCGTCTTTAAGTTGTTGTTTATTTTTTATAAAGAAATTGCCTTATTTGTGATCAAACGCAGTTTACTCGGATAAACCGTATTGATTTTTGGTAAAATGTTGCAGTTTTTCATAAACTTCCAATAGGCTACTTTAAAAGACAAGTTTTTAATGACAAGTTTCAAATGTTTATAACATATTATAAACATTTGAAACTTGTCATCTTAAAAACTAAATATTATGAGGCATTTCCACGATACATTTAAACGTAAATTCTGCGCGTTTTGAGAGCTTTCGTGAGGAACATAAATACACGCTATTCGCACCGAGCTATTTTAGGTGAAATGTTACCAAACTATTCCGGCCAACGTTTATTTTTAGTTCCTCGGAATCCTTAATACACTTCCTGATTGTTTGGATACAATGTTAAATAATCGTCAGATGGATCGTAATTCAAATATTGATAATAAGCATCTCCTAGTACGTCCATCAGATAAGAGCTAAATTTGGTTCTGAAACGCTTTCATTATTTCCAATTAATCCATTAAGCAGCAGAGTCAATTAAACTAATTTAATTAATAAAAATGTGCCACATTTTATAAGCTAGTTCGCGATTACGGAAAGAATAAAAATGTTTAACGGCCGAGCCGAGTAAATACAAAATTAAATAATAACAATGCGGCACAGAATCCAAGCTAGTTTAATAGTTTTCCACAATTAATAAAAATGTGACAAATGGCAATTAACAATTGTCACCTAGTTTGCGGTTCAAAATTAGTGCTCCAACAAAAGCGAATTAAGGATGTACGAGTGAAGATAATTAAACTAATTAAACAAGAATATATGACACAGAATATAAGCTAGTCTTCCACAATTAATAAAAAATATGACATTTGTTTGCGGTTTTAAACGTCAAAATTATTAATTGACCATCAAAATTTTAACGTGTAATATATGACTGAGCCAATTTCCACCAAAATTTTTCGGTAAGGGAATTTCAGTAAAAAATATAACCTAGATTAAACATATCAGCCTTCCACACAATTAATAAAAAAAAAATGTGGCACACAGATTATAATTTATTTCGTGATGATATATAATCAACGTCAAAATTTGCATTTCATCAAATTTTTTTAAGTTTAAAAAACCCATAATATTGCGAGCACGCCGTTTAAGATGGGCGTTCCCGAATCAGCATCCAGCGCTAATCTACAAATCCAGCTTCGATCAACAACTTCATCAACTTCGATACAACTTTAATAACGTCAAAATTCAGCCCAAAAATAAATAATCTAAATCATCAAACTTGCATCAAAGCCAGCTTACTGTACATGGAAACATCCTAAAAAACTTAAAATATATACGTATATTTAGATGCAACGACCGATAACCGGGGCCTGGACGTTTCTAAAACTGCTTAAAATGCTAAACTATTAAAATTAATATAAAAAATGGACTTCGATTCATATTTGAAATTAATTAAAAATTCAAATTGAAATCGGGTTTAAAGGTCCCATTGTCACGTTAAGAATGCGTGGAAAATGGCTGCACGCACGGGACAGCATTCCATTCAACCCAGTTCGGTTTTTAAAGTGGACCAAAATACGTGAAAATTAGCAAACTTACCAATTGTAAAATACATATTGCTAAGGCGAAACATCGTACGGAACAGAATCCCATGACATAATTCGTCAAACGGTGAGGAAAACGACGAGAAGATTTAAAAAGAAACGATTTTTTGGCACCGAGCGTAGCATCGTTCGACCAACAGGGACATCACCGACCTACTAAATTATACTGTGATTATACTCTGCCTAGTATGCGTTTCCAGCGAAACGGAAATGGCCGCTAGAGGCGACACCAACATGATGTCGTTAATGCATTTTTTGCAAGTTTAAATTTGATACAAATGAGGCTGAATAATAAAAATGCATATAAAAATAATAATTTAAAAATGTCACTTTCATACCAACTGTCGAAAGAATAATAATAATTTTAACTTGAACCCTGACTTTTCCCTGACTTTTCCAGGTTTGAAAAAAAATTTTCCTGACCAATGACAACGTGAAAAATTGACATATTTTTCAAAATTGACACTGGATAACATTTTTTTAAATTCACTAACGACAATTTCGAAAATTAACGTAGAAATTTTTTTAAAAATTAAAAAAAAAATTGCATGAAAATTTTTTAAAATGGGAAAATTTTGTATTCGGAAAATG